>WYDI02020202.1:0-50656 GCA_009867235.2 Psittacus erithacus | reverse complement strand
GGCACTGGAATGGGTTGCCCAGGGAAGTTGTGAATGCTCCATCCCTGGCGGTGTTCAAGGCCAGGCTGGACAGAGCCCTTGGTGGCATGGTTTAGTGTGAGGCGTCCCTGCCCATGGCAGGGGGGTTGGAACTAGGTGATCTTAAGGTCCTTTCCAACCCTAACTGTTCTATGATTCTATAAAAATAAATGCTTTACAATGAAAAGAATCTGCTAAGGAGCTAGATTTTTCTCCCCCCTAGCTTTACTGTGTAAGAAATCCTACATCTTCTCCTTGACTTTGGCTACTTATGCTCATCTCAAAGCTTGCTGAAAAATAATACCTTTAAAACTGAAATTATAATCTTAAGAAGAAGCCTAGGTGATCTTAAGGTCCTTCCTAACCCTAAGTATTCTATGATTATATGATTATGATCAAAGTTTACAATGCAGAATACCTTCATGTTGCTTTAAGTAGCACCCTGCTCCCCCTCCCCTCCCCACCCCCACCCCCCTTTGGGTTTTTTTTCCTTTTTAAACCATAGATTGCAGATATGAATACAAAGGACAACTTGAAATTCTTGCAGTAAAAATGCTTCATTTTGTAAACTCTTATTTTTGTTGCTACAACAAAAGGATTTTTTAGAACGAACTTTGCCAGCTCTAATGCTTGCCTCCACTTCTACAGAAGGGAGACAAGAGTTTAATACAACTACAGAAGGAAATCTAATCATATTTCTTTGTTTGGATCATGCTGTTATTGCACTTCTAGACAACGTTCATTATTCTGCAATCTTTTCAATGGAATTCACTTTACCATTACCCACCAGCACCTCAACTAACTTGGGCCCCTCTTAGACCATGTTAACCAACTACTATCACAAGTGAGTCCCAAAATTAGTTCTACTTCTACATGTTTTATGCAAATTTTGCTGTTGGATAGAAGATAAAGATGCATCAGTGCCACTTTCCCTTCCAGTAGGCTTCAATGTAACTAAGCCATACTGTGCAGCCCAGCTCTGTGCAGTAAGCGCATACACCGTGGAATTAACCGCACTGCACACTAGTAGTTGGATGGCTGAAGGAGAAACTAGGGACACTGTGTGCAAGATGTGAGGGACTGAAACAGAACAGTAACTTGGCAAGGAAGGTAGTAGTGGTGACACTAAACAAACATGTCAAAAAGATTTCATCTTTTTTTGCTGTCCACAGAACATAGCAAACCAGCAATAATAATTTAAAATTCACTAGCTCTTTTCCAACATTAGGCTCTTAGCATCAACTTTGAGTTGATTACTGTACTTAACACATCTACACACAGGTGCATCACAGGGTATCACAACAAAATCTTCTTTTCTAAAATATCTATTGAGCAACTATTAAACTTCTAATTCACACATCATAAGATGTACTTCATAAAATGGGTACCAGGCTCCTAAGGACTTACCTCTACAGCAGGATAATAATTGTAATTCCAGTACCAGAATGTTTTTGGCAGGTATCCTCTGACTAAGTGATGTTCTGGAACAAAGGGATGAAAGGTTTCTCTACCACTTGTATCCCTAGAATCTCCTGCTTCCACATTAATGATCTCCATGCATTTTCCTAGTGCAAGGTCTTCAATTGAAGAACTGTGAGAGCATTTGTTTGTTTTAAATGCAGCAACAAATCTCTTCAGAGCTTCTTTGCTCAGAACATAACCTGCTCCTCCACTCATGTAGCCCTGTTTCACATAAGGCTTAAACCTTCTTCCAAAGTATATTGGCTGTTCAGGACTGTATTTTGAAAGAAGCCATCTCAAATTGTCCAATATAACATATGTATCATCATCTGCTTTCATAAACCAATCAGCATCATCAAAATAATGGTCATGCACATACTGAAAAGCTTTAATAGTCTTCCAGTACAGTTGGTCTCTGCCTTCTTTGGCTTCTAGGCCCACAGTTGGGAAGTCTTTGTTTTCCTCGGAGCTCATAAAAAGTATTTTATTACAACGTTGGGCCCAAGTGGCCTTAACATGCCTGGCTTTCTTTTCTAGATTTTGAGGTCCAGTCATGACCCAACACAGTATTTTCACCTTCTGATACAGTCCCTCTGCAATATTTTTATCCTCATCTGATAAAAAAAAAAAAAAGAGAAAAGTTCCAGAACAATATTAGACAAACTAAGAGCAGCCTATCCCCTAGACATTGTTTCTATATCAGAAAAGAGATGCAAAGAGAGAAAAGACATTTGCTTCCAAATGTAAAAGGTAATGAAATCAATGTCAGATTTAGAAAGAAAGCAAACAAGACTCCCCAAGCCCAGAAACTAAAATTTTTAAAGTTACCAGATGATCTTAAGGTCCTTTCCAACCCTTACTATTCTATGATTCTACTTCAACTTAACAGGATAAACAAGAGCATAAAAGCCAGACTGGAATAGGCATCTGTTCAGGAAAAAGGCTTTAGAAAACTGTTGGGAGACAAGTTTTTTTTATGGTGTTGGAGGATTAATGAAAATTAAAAAGCTGAGTATTTTTGCCATTCACAGTGAACACAATGATTACAGCACAGAGAGGTCAAAAAGCTAATAAGGTCTGTTGTATATCGTCATGTTAACTAACAAAAACCAGCAATATATTTTTGAAGGAAAAAGCAGGCGGTGAGCCAGAAAGAAAGAATTTATCACCAAAACAAGTTAAATCTTATTTGTAAAAAATCAGATTAAGTTGAGATACTGTGAAACTAGTATTACTCTTGTGCTTAAATGTATTTATTTGCAGACAATCCAACAGAATAAACAGACGTGGTTATCTGAGGCACATAATATAATATTTGACAGGCTGCTAAAGCATTCATTCCCCTCAAAGAAACATTTTCACTTGATACGTACACAGCAATTGTAACTCACGTAAAAGAATATTCCATGGTGAGTAAGATAGGTATATTTTAGGATAAGTTATGCCTATTTATACTTTATGCAACAACTGATCAGATTTCTTTGTAACAATGCTCTACAGTTACATGTGAAACACTCACAAACATGTCTTATGAAGTCTGTAGTTTAAATATATTTAAATAGCAAATCACTTATTAACATCTTCAGCAAATGCACTAGAGTGATTTTTTTCTAATCCAAACTGTCCCAACTCAGATGCATTTCTCTGGTTTTGACTGCAACAGCAACCTGTGCACAGGTTGCCTAGAGAAGCTGTGGCTGCCCCATCCCTGGCAGTGCTCAAGACAAGGTTGGACAGGTCTTTGAGCAACCTGGTCTAGTGGAAGGTGTCCCTGTCCATGGCAGGGGGGGGTCGAAATAGGTTATCTTTAAGTTCCCCTCCAACCTAAACCATTCTACGATTCTACTGTTCTACGACTGCTGCCTAATCAGCTTGACAAACAATCAAACAATGCCTACAGTGGCCCCCTCTGACCACCCCACTATCCCAATTCCACATTTTACTAATTGTGTAAAAAAGTGATTTTCAGATTTTTGATTTGGTTTGGATTCATTTGTTGGGGGTTTTGTTACAGCTTTATCTAAGAGGCTATTTCAAAAGTTAGAAGTGGTCCAAAAGTAGCTCCATAAAGCTAAAAAGAAATTCAGGCACATCTACAATGCTAGCAAATACATCAGCTTAGTAAAACCACCATTTGATGTCAATAGTTCATTTGAGAAGCTCCTGCTTCAAACAAGTCTAGATACAAAAGTTCAACAGTTGGGCTCTAAGGAAAAAAATCACTACTATAATAAAAAAGTAAACAAAGAAAACCACCAGTCAGTGGACCCCAGGAGAACAAAGTTATTTAGAGGTAACCTGCACATGGCAAAAGTGAAAGGAAAGGTTCATTCAAACTTGGCAGTGAAAAAGTAACACTTTGCCATGCACGAAAAGGGAGCATATGATATAATTAGTCAGACGTAACAAAATACCTTTATGCTGTCCAAAGTCTGCATTGAAATTCATTTGCCCTTGCAGCTGATTGCTATCGGTATCTGATGAGTGCTGACCATGCGGATCATTGTGAAGGAAATGAGGCTGAATCTTCACTTGTTCTTCTAGTATAATGCTAAACAGAAGATAGCATACAAAAAACCCTATTGCTGATCCAAAAGTGAAGGTTAGAAGGTTCATCAAAGACTTGGAAGAGGCCATCTCCTGAAGGTAATGCACTGTCAAAACCAAATGAAAAACATTAAACTTAAAGCTTCTTAACACAGAAATCAAATCTAAAACTATAGGAAGAAATCAAGGACTAAATCTCCGGAAGCAGAGATCCCCATTCTAGCTCAGATTCAGCTCCCCTGGGCTTGCCTGGAGGTTTAAGTACAAGAGCAATGTAAATATTAATACAAAATTGCAAATCCACTGATAAATTTAGTGCAAAAGGCTTATCATAGTCTTTAGCTTAAAATTATAATCACAATAGGGACTGTACACACAAAACCCTTTCATATTTATACAAGAATGTATACAGGTAAAGTGCCATCTCTTAATTATAAACTGTAATGTAAGTTCACTTCTTTATTCTCTTCATTCCAAGAAACTTACGCTTTAAAATGTAATACCTATTACATTAAAATGTAATACAAAGCCAAGAGATGAAGATCAAATGCAGTCTACAGGTCCAGATACAATACGGACATGGGATATACCTAAACTCCAGGAGTAAGTATACTATGGGAATTCTTTAAGAGATGTCAAATACCTGCAGATTTTGAGGAGTTATAAAAGCAAACCTACTAAGTAGGGGAGTTTTCCTTCCACTTTTAGGAAGTATTGAGGATACATTTTCAGAAGAAAGAGTAAGACAACACCTGAATTTTCATGCCAAAAACCCCATCCTTAAAGGGAAGAACAAAGTGCCTCAGGCTCAGGGCCTCATCTACAGATAAACCCCTCGTATTCCAGTAACAAAAAGCAAAAACTTTCAACTACACCCCTTCTCTTCAAAAACCAAAGGACTTCGCTGACCATTTTTATAAAATCAAACAAATCTGCATCTACGCCTGCATAAAGTGAGATTTACACATCCAAAACAAGTGTGAGTTTTTATTTATTAAACACTTTCAGGCAAACCAATTTCAGGCTGTTGAGGCCTGAGGCCTTTTCATTTTTGCAAAGGGTTGAGATATTCTCTAATAATTCATGACTAAACTACAAAAACATTGACTATTAAATATATACTGGATTGAAGCCAGAGCCTCACAAACAATTCGATGATGTTCCCTCCATTAAGATCACTCCTAATGTCTATGGGCAGAACCCAATTTAGTTAGTTAGGGAGCCCAAAAAAGAATTATGTAATTATGGAATGCACAGAGCATCAATAAAACCATTGATCTGAAGAGCTGTAGCCACCAAAAAAAAAACCCATTGATCTGAAGAGCTGCAGCCACCAAACAACTCATTTAGCCTGCACCCACTTCTCTTGTTGGCTACGTATTGGAAAAAGAGTGTCCCTGCGCAAGCTGCATAAATCATTTTGCAGTGACACACACTCCAAATACCAGCTCTCTGTCTGAGCGCTCTCCTGAACAGGCAGCAGAGAGAACAGAAAGCAGGTGTGTGTTTTGTTAGGCTGGCACTTTCAGAAATCATCAGATTTACTGTGCACATGTAGATCTAAAGCATTTGAGACCGAAGCAGCTTGAACATGATATGCTTTTCTTTCCGCGCTGCTAGAAAAAGGGAAGAAAACCGGAAACACAACTTGAAGCACAAAAAAAAAAAAAAAATCAAGAAACTTAAAGGTCATCTCAAAATCACATAATTATAACTGGGATTGATAAGGAGCTAAACTTCTTTAATATGAAAAAGCACACTATACAATTTTATAATCATGTATTGTTTTCCCTCAATTCAGTACTACATCTTGGTGGAGACTAACAGTTGCCTTCAGACATGAAACCTGAAAGTCCAAAATTAACTGTATTATCATCTGCAACCCAGGCCTTGAAAAAATGACTTGGTTTCCAGCTTTATTTCTGTTGTCTTCTATGCCACTAACTTGGGAAGAAAACATGAGGATGTAGATCAGGTGCCCTACCCAAAAAAAAACCCAACCAAAAACCAAAACCACAAATCAACCAACTAACCAAAAACCAACACTGAAGGTAAAATCTATACACACAAGCAGCCCAAGATGCTGAAAAGCATTCACTCTACTAAAATGGCTGGTTTTTTGCTTTCGCTTTCCCCATCTACCACCACAAAATCCCCATAAAATCTGCAGTACACAAAGGCAGAGGTCCAGAATACAACAATGCCTTCCTTCTGCATACTAAACAGGGAAAAAAAGAAAAACTCATGCAGGCACACACCGTAGCTGCAGCACCTTCTAGAAGAAAAAGTCTCCACTTTCTAATATTGGGCACCTCTTTGCCATACAATTTCAGTTATCTTCTCTAACAGCTGTTAAAATTACTCTTGCTTGGAGAGAAAAAAAAAAGAAAAACACTTCAAAATAACTGCTGCTTATTAAATTATGGAATCATGTTAAATTGGATTCGTTAGGAAAAAAAACCTTAAGTGTATTGGAAACATTAAAAGAGAAAAAAGTGCATGCATCACATTTGGAAATCAGAAGTTGATTTGTCATTATTCCAGAAGCAAAGAGGATTTCTGGAAGCAGAGTGGGACAGATGCCAAAGCTGTACTTGGTATCTGATATGAAATGCCACTAGTTACCATTTCCAATCTAAAATAATCTATCACTATATCAATTTTATATAAACAGACTGGACTACCATATACGTATTTGTATAGCCATATGTTTATAAACTCCAACAGTAAACAGAACAGAACTCTTCATTTTTTTGTGTGTTATCCTTATATTTGACCTGAGTCTCTTAACTTGCCAGCAAAAGTAACTGCGCCATAGCATTAGACTAGAACCAGAAAGCACCTATAAGGAAAGTCATTTCTTACTACAATAAGCATCCCCACTCAGACCCTCTATTGACATTCTTTTCTATACATGGGTTTATTGAGGGTCACAACATACAAAACATTTAAGTGTTCACACTCATGTTGGGTGAGGCTTTGAGCAACCTGATGTAGTGAAAGATGCCACCGCTCATGGCAGGGCATCGGACTAGATGATCTTAAAAGTCCCCTTCCAACAAAAACCATTCCATGATCCTATGATTCTATGACACACAGAGAGGGAAAAGGTAAATAAAAAATTTACCAGGTCACTAAAAGAAATTCTATTCATATTTCTATTTTTACTTCACTTGCGTTAAAAAAAAAAAAATGCTTTTTAAAAAACACCTACAACAAAATCTTAGGTTTAAATTTAATTTATGCTCCACTGCCTTATCATGGCAGCTTAAACATATATATGTATTTAGATATTCATGTAGGCAGCCCTATTCATATCAGCCAGACTAACAAATATTCTAACATTCTATCACAACATAAAAGTCACTGTAGATGTGGCTCCAAGTTTTGTGAATCTGTGTCTTCAAAATTACAGAAAAAGTATTTCTTCTGTGTTAGAAGATGCTGAAACTGGTAGCCCAATAAAGACAAGGCAGCTGCAACTCCATGTCCCCAGGTCTGGCCAGTAACAAGGCTGAGGATGTATTCTCAGAGTTGCACATACGAACATGCATATACGCATGTCTGAACATACAGACAATATAACTAAAAACAGTGTTTGTGCAAACATAAACATGGGCCAGGCCTATGCCACCCCTCTCCCTAGATGACTAGGATAAAAGCCTGTTAATGGAAATATACACGTGTGTACAGTGGAGGGATCCACTATACTGGCCTCAGACATTCAACCTAGCCAGGAACCAATACTGAATTCTCAGTTTCCCCAAAGTCCCACTCCAGTTGCTGGTACAAACTCCCTTCACATACATACACACACATCGCATCCATAGACATGCCACAGCTCCCCAGCAAATGGCCTTAGAGATTCAGTCCACTCAGTAACTGGCCCTTGGATCCTTTTGTCTCCAGTTGCCCTGCTCAGAAACACACATGCAGATGAGCCTCCAAAACAACCCCCAGATCTTACAGTCCCTCTGGCAGCTGGCTTGGACCTCCTGGACTCTCATATTGCCAAACTGGAGACTTTATGATCTCACTAGTACCTGTCTCACACTTACAGCTGCCTCAAAACCTGGCTTCCAAGTGTCTTACCCCACTTACTGGCTAGCCAGGCATGCTATTCACTAGCAACCATACACTGGCATGCTTGCCAAGACAAAATGCATGCACTCTGTTCTCCACAGTTACTTGCACTTAAGAGACACGTAAGCTACTGTGACTTACAGTCTCCACTGTAGCTGCTGGCATTTAGACCCTCCCTCACTGCAGTCTCTCTCCCTGCTGGCACATCAGACACAAAGGGCCCTATAACTTAAGTTACCACTCCAGCTGTCAGTGCTTATTCCTCAGTATGAATATAGCACAGAGCCCTCTCATACAGGAAAACAGTTAGAAATGGAGCTTAATGAGAAAAGAGGACAGGCTGTAGTAATCTGGCACAGTGCATGGCCAAACATAGTGACCAACCACTTGTTTACAATCAACCAGGCCCTTTATCCTCTCATCCCTTTTATCACCTTACCCTTCTATTTTCCCATACTTGTTCCTCCTCAGTGAACCTTATTTCCCCCTTTTAGTCCAACCCCTAAGCATCCCAAAATAAGTTTTGTAAAGTCACAAGATGCTCTTCTCCTGCACCCTGTATATGTCCCAAATTCTATAGGCAGTCACCCCTTAATCTTGCAAGCTGTTCCAGAGAGCCTTTCTGTTGACTTATCTCGGTGTGTGCCACACCTGGGCAATGGGACTGATGGCCCTCCAATGATGGAACCTGGGGTTACTTCCTCTGATGAGATTAATGGGGTCCCCCCATCCCTGCTGTGCCTCTGCGCAGTCCTGGCAATGAGCCTTTTAACACATTGATCTAGAATACTGTCCTCACTCTGGTAGCTGTTCCAACAAGGATTAAGGTCACCTTCCTAAGCCAAAGGAAACTTACAGAATCCCCAAATCCCCATGCAATAGGAATAATAGGATACTGGAGCTTGCTTCTTTCCCACCCCTCAAAACAAAACAAAAAAAGCCCTTTAAAATTAATACTTGAAAACAAATCCAGACTATGCAACTTTCTGAACTTGTTTTCAGAGGAAATACGACTAAAAAAAAAAATAAAAAAAAAATAAAAACAAAAAAAAAAAAAACAAAAAACAAACAAAAAAACAAAAAACACACAACCAAAAAAAACAAGCCACCAAATCTGGGGATTTTGAAATTTACAAAATAACTCTAAATATTTTACAAATGGTTTTTGCAATACCACTCCATAATCACTTTAAGATTTGATAAAATAACTATGAGAAACAAGGCTAGCCTACACACACTGCTGGCTCTTCCTCACATCCCTCACTTACAACTGATGAGGAAGCCCTGAGGCCTCAGTATGAAACAGAATGCAAACATCCTTGGACAGCTGCATAATTAGAGGTGAAATTGATCTCCACTACCACACCCTCACCAGTCAAAGAGCACGTCCGAATAACTGAAGTCAAAATGTAGAAAACGTGGTTAGCTCTGCAATGCCCAGAAAGGTCTTCTGCTCGCAGAGTCTCATTCTTTCCAGGAGCTTTACATGTGCATACTCATATGCTTCTAAAATGAAGAAGCAAAAGTTGTATATTTGCTAATACTGTCAGCATCTGCTGCAGTTTCCTATCAACTAAGGACAAATTACATTTTTCACTTTCCTCCCTTTTTTTTTTTTTGGGGGGGGGGGGAAGAGAGAGGGGATATCTAATATTTCAGGCATTTCTTTGGAGAAGAACGTTAACCATCAAAAGCTATTGGTCGTTCTACCAGAGAGTATAGCCAGCAAAATAAGGTATTTTGGCATGGGTGGCCAATGGTAGCATTGAAATAAGACATGTAACAAACCACAGCACAGGTGAGATGGAAGAGATATCCTGCAATCTCCTTCCTCATTCCAAAAGACGATAACCCTCCCGTAGCAACAAGTTACCACGTCCAAAGAATGGCTTTCTAGACCTCTACTAACATAGCGCTTACTAGGGAACTGCAACGTCAGTCCAGGAAGTCCCTGTTACAAGGGGCAGAGGGGGAGGGTGTGGAGCAGCAAGCAACTACCGCTTCACAACCACCTCGCTCCCTCCACCGGGGCTCTGCGGGACCCGCTCTAAGCAGAGGTCCCTCCCTCCGGAGCCTCTCCTTCCCAACCGGGCAGACAGGCACCTGCTGTTCCCGCAACCGCAGCTCCTGCGGGCACCCTTCTCGCCGCCGCCGAGGTGACACGCACCGCCCGACCACCTCCTCCTGCCCGGTCACCCGCAGAGAGGCACCTTCCTTCAACGCCTCCTCCCCAGCTGGGGCAGTGCCACCAGAGGCCTTGCCCGATGGTTTCACCCCTACGACCGCCCAACGCGTGGCGCCGTCGCCGCCGCCGCCCCTCACCTCGTCGAACCGGCGGGGCCTCGGCGCCCGCTCAGCCGCGCGGCTCGCAGCCCGCAGCCGCTGGCCGCGCGCAGGGGAAGCCGCCGCCAAGCGCACCGACCCGCGCCACCCCCACCGGCGGCACCATCCCGCCAGCCCCGAGCCCAGCCGCGAGCCCCCGGCACCGGAACGGGGGCGGGGCCGGCGCCCGCCCCGCTGCCTGCTCATTGGCTGCAAGCGCCCTGGGGGGCGTGGCCAGCCTCGCCACTCTCATTTTAACCCTTGCCCGCCCCGCCAGCCGCGCCGCGTGGCAGTTTGTTTGTCCCCGGCGCGTTTTGGTGCGCGTGCGGCAGCCGCTACCCCTGGCGGCGGAGGAGGCGGAGCGCGTCCTGACCGACCGAGCGCTGTACCCCGCCGGGGATGGTAATCTGCCCCTTCGGGTGTTCCCCCTCCGGCTGTCTGCCGGGAGCGCGGCCACGTCACCGGGTCAGGCGGCGAGTACAGCCCATGTCTTCCGTGCGGGGGGACCACCGGCTGGGTGCCCCTGGGCGCAGTTGTAGCGTGAGGGGTGCGGCAGCCACCTCGCCCGCAGCGCCCTGTGGGTTGGTCAGTGAGGGCTCTCCATGTGGAAGAAACATGGCACAGGGCGTGCGTGAGGGGAGACGGGAGAGCGAGGAGCGTCGCCTCCCCTTGGCCGCTGGAAGGTTTGCAAGGGGTGAGGTGTTTCGGCGTCGGTACCTCCCTCGCCGCCTCTTCAGGCATGGTTAGGGAAGAAATGCCCCCGCCAGGGCTGCCCTCCCGCCTGTTTATCGCATTACCTTTCTCCTTCTGCCCGGTCTTGCCTGGAAGCAGCCGTGTGGTGTGCTGGGGCTGGGCTGCGGAGTGCCGCGGCTTTTCAGCCCCTCGTTCCTTGCACTTGAGCCAGTCTGGAGCCTCTGCGCTTCCAAAATACCATTAGGCAACTGCAAGGGACGTTGCTAGGTAACCAAGCCTTCTGAAATCATTCCTTATCTCCCTGTGCTAATGCTGCCTACCTCTTTAACATCCGTGACGTTTCTTTCTCGGTATTTTTCCCTAGGAAAAAGCTATTGAATATGAAGAAGGATTACAGAGGTGTTTTACATTACCGTGTAACCAAAGGACAGTATTTTGCAAACAGCAGGTAGTTAATGGAGCTCTGGAGTTAATCAGTAGAGGTTTATTTATTTTTTTAAAAGCACTGCTGTGCAGGTACGTGCAAACAAAAGCTAGTCCATGCTGAGGGCAACCAGTATTTCTGTAAAGAGAGGTCACTGCTCGCACTGCTTTTGATGTTGCACCCTATCTGTCCCCTTCCTCCAGCTTGTCCAGGGGTTTAGTCAAAACCATAGCTTTGCCTCTTCACGACTGGAGATCTGTGTGTTTGCTTTTGGCCTCCTATGTCATTCAGGAGAGGCTGGCTTTTGCACTGAGGTAAGAAGCTCACATGTCCCACGTGGCTCCAGGTCATAGTTTCTTATTCCTGCCCCATCTGACAGTTTGCTGCCACCTGAAAACAAAAATTACAGGCACCTTGGTGAATGGTATCTCCTTGAGCTAGTTTCATCGTAGAAGAAGAGACAGAAGTGAGGTGAGCGCACCTGGGGGGAAGTTTGAGTGTTTGGCATCAAGGAATTCAACTGTAAGCAATAACAAAGACAATGGAAATTGCAAAGGCTGCTGAAAAATTAGAGGTGTCTGTCTTCTCATTTCCCTTCCTCTTCCCCTTCCCATCAAGTTTTGATAGGAGCTCTGTCCACCCATGTCCGGGGCCATGCCTTAAAATCCTAAACTAGATCAAATGAAGTTTTCAAAACATCTCATATTACACATGAGATTCCATACATATTACATACGTACTCCACACATCACAATTAAGCTGAATGTAAGACTTAATTTTTCTTGGCAAACTCTTGGATCATGTAAGTTCTACTGTCAAGGACTGTGGCCCATCTGTATTGCATATGTGTATATGTAATGAAATTTTGAGTAGTTTGACGTTAAAGGAGATAAATCACTTTGGTCTTCATGTCAGTATATACTAAAAAATGAGATATTTCCCTATGTAGGCGGGAAAAGCCATATTACACATAAAAGACTGTTTCCTGCACGCTTCCAAAAGGTGCAGGGCAAATACAGGGTAGCAGGTCCTTAATCCCTTTATTCATCACTAAGTTAGGTCTTCATGAGCTACCTGGCAGGGCATCTTCACTGCTAAGCCCTCAGGAGAGCATTCCAGAATACGCACGTACGGTAAAAGCTCACTTGCAGATCAGCTACTGGTCTCAACTCTCCATTTCCATGCACAGGAGACCGAGAATACAGGTTTCTAAATAAGAAAGCTGACACAAGGTTAAGGAGGAAAACAAAATGCATCAGCTGTTGTAAGCTGGTGTGATTTGGCAAGCTGTTGACTACGCATACAACATTTAAATATTTAATTTGCTATCTAATAAATATCTGTGATTGAAACTGTGATTTCCTTCTGTAAGCAGCTTTCTACATGCTAATGGCTGACAAGGAACCAGCTTTACCAGATCAAATTCTACATACTCCACGGAAAACTATTTTGTTTTCTCACTATTTCGTTTTCTCACTATTTTGTTTTCTCACTATTTTGTTCAATTATAAATGGTCTTATCTCGATTCTGTTTATGTCATTGCTTTATGGATCATCAGCAAGACCATGAAAGTATATATTGATGAGTAATTTCCATTTTTTTTTTTTGATTGAAAACTACTTTGTGTTCTCTGTTCACTCCTATTTGGTCAAACATATGATTAGCCTTACTTGCTTAACAGTATTTATAAAAAATCCCATTAACTTGACAGTTCAGATTCAGAGAGGCTGTTTTTCTTTAAAGGACCTATTACCCCTTGTATGTCAGCCTGTGAACTGTTGGTTGCAGGCGTACCAGACCAGATCAAGTACAAGTATTACCCATGCCTACCCTAACTCCTAGAGCACAACAAAGGCCTTCAGGAAAGTGAGTGGAATTTCAGTCTACCACCACATCTTTGCTCACCTGACATGGGACAGGACATGCAAATCGGGTGCTGTGGTGTCCTGAATAAGGCAGAACTATATATGAAGCTGTAAAATTAATTTATTTACTGTAATACACTTGATTACTGCATGAGATGGAGTGAATTATGATAAAGCAGTAAGAGGGTTCTCCATGCTGTAGTATACCACCTTCCTTTTACATGTAAGAACATCAGCTCGCTGAAAGTCTGACATCCTGTTATTAGACGGAACTTCACTCCCTGTATGTCTTGCACAAACAATAGTGGAACTGCTGTGTAGTAAGGCATGTTACTGATCGGTGACATCAGAAGTACTGTCTGCATTTAAACAATGTACAATCTCTATTTGTCTTAACCAGATCTTGCAACAAATAATTGATTTAAGCCACTGTGAATTTACAGATTAGTATTCAGTGCGTGCCAAAAACTTGTGTTATATATTTTAAATGGCAGAATAAGGGATTAATCACCGTATCTTGCAAACAATTTGAAGTAAACGAGGCCTGTTTCCTCCTTTATCCAAGAACATTAAATTTCTTTGTACTTTCATATCAGACAATGCAATAAGCTACCATTCTGGCAATTCTGCAAGAAAAAAATTCTCACAAAGTTTCTATCCTGCTCACAGACCTGCCCCAAAGCCTACTGCAGAATGTTCTGGATTACATCTCTTACTTCTGGGGATGAAACAGTTCCAAGGACCATTCTTTGACATAATTATTTAAGGCTTTTTCAGTTCAAAGGAATTTGAGGGCTGTGTTGCAGCCCACTGGATTGAGATTTTTGTATCAGGGAACAGCAAATGACACTGACTTTCAGTGCTGTGGAAGATGGCAGGAAGGCATGCAGGATGACTGGTGGGTTACGAATTCTGCTGGGATTCCCTTGGAGGGCTGCACTGTGGATGGACCAAAACGTCAGCCTTATCCGTACTGCTCTTTAGAAAGAGTTCTTGGCAAGTGTTACTGTGTAAACCTTGCCCAGAGATTTTCTCAAGGCATAAATCACACCAGTGAGTGTGCTAATCATTAGTCAGCCTCCCATACTTGAATTTACTTTCTGACACTGATTTATTCATAGCAGTGGCCTCATGAAACCTACTTTAAGCACTCAGGCAAAATACGTCTCGATTTGTTACTGATATCTTACTGTATAGATAAGTATATTTCCGTTCATTTTATATATGCATGCAACATCAAAGTAAGGGCAAGTGCAAATATTTTCTCTGTCAAGTCCTACAATAATAAATAATAAATTCTCTAACAATAAAACCTCTTAATGAAAGAGCTGCATTTCAGAACAGCTTAAGGTGTAGCCAGTGCTTGTGAATATGTTGGATATATTCGTTTGCCTGTCTCCTACCTGTTCTGGCAAAAGCAAAGAGGTTCAGCTAAAATGAGAGTCAAGATAATGCTGCTATAAACTATCTTTCTTGTATAATTGTATTTCTGTGAGAATGGCAAATCTTAATAAAAACTTTGGAATATTGCAAATTGCCCTGTTAAATTAGTAGAAATACCCACCTTGTTACCTGGCATCTGTGATAAGAGATAAAGTACCGTTCAGTAAGAATTAGAACACAAAACTAACTCTTCTACTTTGCAATCATAAGTTATTTAATTCTTTTAATCCTGATTAAAAAAATTCAATTCCTTTAGAATTGGTTCTTATTTGGGTTTTCATCTCTTTTTCTAATGAGGAAGAATTCTCTTTTTCTGCTTATGTGTAAAGAGGCAAAGCTATTTTTACAAAGTCTGTTGTTAAGAGTTTCTAGCTACGGAAGAAAAGGGAGGAGAAACACTCCATTTTACTGTTCATATGATAGCAGTAACAACAGAAGTTTACTGCTGTACAGAATTCAGAATGAATTCCTAGGGGAAAAAAGCAGAGTAAGCAGCTATAATGAAGAAACAAGGCAATCATTTAAGGGCTCAGTACTACTTGATTTAACAGAATTAGTAAGATGCCAATAAATACCGTGAAGTGAGATGTACTTTAGTGTGTACTTCTGTGAGAAAATGGGGAAAAATCACGTTATTGGGGTTTTTTATTTTACAGACAAAAATGGCTTAGTATATGTGATAGTTCATCTTCTACACTAAAAGCGTTACATTTGCCAGTCTAGTTATTTTATTGCAGACCTTTGCTGTATTCTACACCTCTGGTTTCTGATTAACAGCACTAGCAGGGTGTCGGCTTCTCATTTTGAGCTAATAGCTCGACCTAGTGATGGGAAAGAGCAGCTGCAGTCAGAATAGTTTCTAAGGCTTTTATAAACAAAGACCATCTAACTTTGTGGGGGGAAAAAAAACCAACGAAAAACCCCAAATCCAAACAACACTTCCTTATTGTTCTTAACTGCCTCTAGGAGAGCATATATGTGCATTTAAGCACATTTCACTGGACACTCTGTCTCCCAGACACAAATCACAAAATTAAATACAGTGCTTTAAAAGACCACAACAGTACAACTGATCTGTGTCAAAATAAATTTATTAGAATCATGTCCCATTATTCCAGCTGAAAAATACATTCCAATGTATTTTAAGTCTCATATATGTTCAAACATAAATTTAGCTGTTACAGCTTTATACCAGCTAACCATGTCTTTTACAGTGGAATTCAGCTGTATTCTAGATGAAAAAGATTGTGTTTTTATTAAACAAAACACCTACTGAATGGGGCAAAATCTCACAATGGACAAATTACAATGAAAAAAGTGAAACTAAGATTGTAATTTGCAGTTAATCCTGCTGTATTGACTACAACAGTTTAAAAGCTAATTCAGCTGACACCTAATCTTTCCTACTGTGTGCAAAAAGAACCAGAATTTATAGGAGTTCTACCATTCTGGCTCTGAAAACTCTAGAGAGTTATGCCACTTTGTTATAGAATCAGTATCAGACAACTAAGTTTTCTTTCTTATTCTGAAATTGGTAAAAAAGCTTATGTAATATTCTTCGGTTTTGTGGTTTTTTTCCCTCTCCTCCTCCCCAGGAAGAGAATAAATTACAAGACCACTATTCAGGGGAAGTCAGCAGTGTGTCATTCCTCCATGGTCCTGCTGACAATAGCGCCATTGGCATGCCATATGCCATGCCTGCCATGTGCACTCTATGGCCAACAGCTCTTTCAACAATCCTTTCTTGTCTGTGTTAAGGAACATGGGGGATAATGGAAGGGCTGGGATGTTAAAGAAAGGATGTAGCAGTCATGCAAAATGCTTAGTCTTTGTTCAGGCAATAACAAATCACCTTACTTTCTGTTCACTCTCGATGCACTAGACGTACCTTCCTGGCACTTTACTGAAGTTCATTGAATGCCCAGGCTCTAGAAAAGATTTTCTTCTAACACTTCAGTGCTGTGACCTCTAACTCCAAAGTCAGAGCAAGTCTTACTTGTTTTGAAGCTTAACGTAATTAAGCAGAAAGAAAAGAAAAAGCATTAAATAAGAAGGACTATAGCAAGAAGGACTCCCAGTGAGAAAGACAACTACTTTTTATACCACGAGTGAGAGGATTTTGTCTGGAGGAGAGACAAGTAGTCTGCATGTCCAAAGGAAAAAGAAGAGAGGAAAAAAAGAAATATATTCAAAATTACAGGAACAAACAGCTCTGTTAGGTCGATAACTTACTTGAAAGCTGCAAGCTCAAAGCTTGCTGGCATTTGGTTCAGTCCCACTGGGTAAAAGACAGACCAAGTAACACAAATGGGGGCCTACCTTTCTTCAAGCTACAGATCTGACAGTTATCTTTTCACTTTTTTCCCCTCATTCAGATATGGGGCTCTAGACTGGGGCTCAAAGGATGACTATATGTCTACTGGAGAGATGTTAACACTGACTCAATCAGCCAAGCAAAATGGGATGGATCAAGCCAGGAAGTTGTGGTAGACACCAGATTGCAGAATCCAGCTGGACTAGCAATAGTCTGGGTTACCAACAAGCTATACTGGACTGATACAGGAACAAACCAGACTGAAGCCGGTTCAGCCTGAGATGCTGAGTGCAAGCACTCCAACTTTTAGAACACATCAAGTTACTGTTCTCCTGGGGAAGGAAAACAAAACTAGGAAAAGGCCTTTGCTCTCTGCATATGCATATCCCTGACTTACAAGCATAAGTTTCAGATGTGTTACCAGAACAACACAACTATTGCCTGTGAATACATGTATCCAACACACATTTCTGTTTGTAAAGATACCCAGGGCATGAGGTAACATCATTTATGTCAACCCATGTGACTGGGGAGGAGAAACTGACCTCCACCTTCCCCAGAGTGCTGCCCACAGCTGCCAATGCCATCACGGTACATGGGTGTTTCTGTGTGGGGCCATTAGGAAAAACAACCTCTGCTTTCAGGCTCACTCCCTGTCATAGAAGACACACTAGGCTGTTCCCGGAAAGAGTGTTCACCATTTGCCGCTTCTTTTCTGTTACTGCTGCAATGCTGAAGTATGGAGCAATGTCTGTCTAAAGCCACTCTTTCCTGGTGGAAACGAAACTGTACATTGACTCCCTGCCCCAAGAATGGCATTAAACTCTTATTAGTGTGCATTCCAGAACAGAGTATGTAAACGCATAAAGTACTTCAACACCAAAGTAATTTGTAGATGCTCACAAACACAAACACAAACAAATCAGGAGCAGCATATGCCATTCAGTTGGGCCTATGACAATCTGTGGCAAAATGTTGTGGAGCAAATACATCAAGGAAAAAGTCAAGCTGGAAAATACAGGATTCTTGGCGATCTATGCCCAGCTTACATCATAAACATTCAATCACTGAGGCTCAGAAAAGGATCATTTGAAGCATATGGAAAATTTTAGTTGCCTATCCCGTGATGCCATTACTACACATTAGGACTGGAGAAGTACTGTTGTTGCAATTCAGCATGTGTTCAAAGCTAGATGGAGAGTAGTTGGCCCAAATTAAAAATGGCTATGGGATGCAAAGGGAGAGTGTGTGATTATATAGACTTATGAGAGTGTAGACAAGATACATCCTTCTCCTTCCCAAAGCCCAAATGTCCAATTTTTTAAAAAAGTATTTCAGCATTATCCTCAATATTCCTCAAATTGTTGGTGATGAATCATCTTTAATGGTCTTCGACTATGCAGATGGTCTGGCAGGGTGCAGAACACCTGTGTTCCATTGCTACTCACTAGCAATTGCCGTGCAAAGCTCACCTACGGCACAGCAAACAGATTTCATGTATCTCACAGAACTCACACATTTCCAGTCTTCCAGGCATGCTGGTGCACCACATCCAATGGATGCAGTAAAGGTATTCCTCTTTAGTGGGAAAAAAACGAGCACCAGCTTCAGGTAAAAGCAACGCTCCACTGAGAGTTGAGCTGACAGTGATCAGCTTAGTGTAACAGTCATGCAGCCGCAACAGCTTATTCCATGTTGTACTCCTTTACCTGTTCACTCTGACCTTTCATTTACTCATTTACCTGGTGTCTTTACAGAAACCTCTTAGCCTGATTTCAGCTGATTAGAAACAAAACTAATCCAAGTATGTCTTCATTAATCAGTCAGGAACTTTCTTACAATGGTTTTCAGCCATTCTTAAATGGTATTAGCCTGTGGCCAGATGGTTACTCTACTTAATAGATAATCCAGCAAAGTAGAAAGCCTCTTAGCTACTCATGGCACCCAATATTCACGTTCAAACCTGTTCTCTCAACCCAGCTAACATCAACTTAAATTCCTCTCAACAAAAATGGAGGGGAAAAGCAGCTTTAAAGGAGTACAGTGGTGAAGAAGATGCTTTGGAGAAACAATTACACATGGTAATGTCTGCAGGAAGGAGAAAACTGAGAGGGAAGATGTGACTGAGAAGAACAAAGCTGCGAGAGTGGAGTGTAATTACATCCACTGCTGTCTGTAGATATGCTGAAAGACTGGACATTGAAGAATGACACTTAATGTAAAAGGACTGTAATAGGTTATTTGCACTAGCCTAGAAAAAGCTAGAAAAGAACAGTTATTATCTGCACTATTGTGACTACCCAACAGCAACATTACAGTGTTTAAAACAGGTTGTGTATGGTATTTCTGCCATTAGTCCCACATATAACACCATCAACTCCATTAAAATAGGGGATTAAACATGCAAGACATAGTAAAACGCAACACTTATCCCCAGTTTTTAAAACTGGTAGTAAAGGGAGGATAACCATGTGGCTCTTGCCCAGTGTGTGCTAAGGATGTGGACATTACTGAGGACTTCGGAGGTTTCACTCTGCCCTGGTTGTGCTTGCCCAGCCTTACTGGGCCAATTCCTGCAAGCTGCTTCTCAACTTCCCTGCTTCAGTTTCCCCATAAAAAGATTCTTATTTTACCAAATGGTTTCTGACTTACTCTCATAAAGCACTATATGAGAGGTAGTTATGAACCTGGAATTGCTCATAAAATGAAAACATTCAGACAATAACTTAAGCCTACGCAGACTTGTCCAAAAATCTTTTCTTTGTGTGGAGAAAAGAAGTAAAAATGTAAAGAAATATTGTTTACAAAAGTTTCTGATCTCAAAAAAACCCAAAACAGTGTCAAACCAACCTAGGTTAATACGATGTTAATGCTAACAATAGAATACAACTATTTCTTGTAGTTTTCCAAAAATCAGTTTGTGACATTTAGATATTTGGAAAATAAATCACTTATAAGCACAAGCACTGCTTCTCTGTGAGCAGTGACCCAGTGAGCCACAGTGTGGGCTTTCACTGTGCACGGCTCCAGGAACCGTACACACGCATCTGCAGGCTTCCCAAAGCCTTGCCAAGGCCAAGGCCAGTCCTGTGTTCAGGTGCAGCTGTGCTCAACAGAAACCTCTTATAGCTATTCCTGATCACCACTGGAGTCTACTCCTCATTCACAGGATTCCTCTAGACATTCTTCTTTCTAAAGCCTAAAAATACCCTTTTAACAGCTTCTCACAGGTCCTTTTAAAGTTCTACACACAGAGCACACTTATAGCTGATGGTCTGCATAACCTGAAGAACTTTATGCGTAGTACTATGGTTTTACACTAACTCCACTGAAGCTATGCAAATTACAACTAATGGCCCTTCTTAAGTATGTGTGGAGAATAAAGGTTTATATTTAACACTTCATATCCTAGTCTTAGTTTCATTTACTTTCGCATCCTCAAAGGCAAAAAGGCAAAACTGCCCAATAATGAAGTTCAGGCAACCATCAACATCCCTTTTACCCAGAACGTCCATTTCTCAAAGCTGAGTTTTGCACAGCAAAATCCCAGCTCCTCAGTATATGCTTCCAAAGGCGTCAGCTTTGCAAGCGCTCTCTCTCCCAAACCAAATAAAGCACCACATGCAGGTATCAGAGGTCTTTATACAAGGGGCAGATTTGCAGGGACAGGATTCTTGACGGCGGCAAGCCGCGCTCTTAAACCCAGCAATGCCCAGCGGTGAACGCCTTCCCCACAGCGGCTAAGGGGAGGTGGAAGACCTCGGAATCCTCGGCCTGCGAGTCAGCTCTTGCTCTGCCGTGGGGAACAGCCACGGAACGGTGCGGTGCGGTGCGGTGCGGTGCAGTGCGGGAAGGGCCCAGCTGGGCCCCACCTGGCCTCCCTGTCCTTCCTTGCAAGGCCAGGCCGCAGTCCAGCAGCGCGGTGCATGATGAAACTCCGCGGCGGGTTTCAACAGCAGCAGGAGTCGGGGGGAGGAGCCGGCACCGCCGGGAGTCGCCTCCTTCATCAGCCGCCGGGACTAGCGCGGTGGCTTTTTCTGCGCCGGCGGCCAGGACAGGGTAAGGCGCTAGAACAGGCGGCAGCTTTAGGGCTACGGGCCGCGCAGCGCAGGGCTGGCCGAGGGAGCCCAACAGGGTCATGGGCCGAGAGCAGCCGCGCAGGCGGCTTTCGTGAGGAGCGGGCGCAGTGACCGGCCTTCCGCCGCTCCTCCTGGTGCCCTCGCTCCGGCGTCTTCCCCGGCGGGTGGGCGATGGGCGGAGGGCCCGGGGTGCGCTGCAGCCGCCAGCGGAACGGGCGGCCGTGGGGAGGGGACGTCCTCCCGGGTGTTCGCGATCGCCTGTTAGAGAACCGCGGGGACCGTGGGGCACCGGGGACCCGCCACAGCTGTTGGGAAAGCCCAGTGCCCCGCGCCTTTTGCAGCCCCAGAGATGGGCTGCTTCTGGGAACCTACAGGCCAAATGGTGGTGCTGGGGACCTCAGTCTCAGCTCCATGATGCCATTCAGGTTAGGGTTAGGGTTCAGAGAGCCACAAAGCCTGCAGCTCCAGGGACACTGGGGCTGCAAAAGGCATGCCAAGGGCAGCATGGCACTGCGCCAGCATTGCTCCTTCCGCAGCTTTCGTATCTGGGCCACCCACGGTGCTAGGGAAGTCCAGTCTAAACCTACCCTCTTTCAGTTGCCCCTTGTCCTGTTGCTGCAGGACTTGGTAAAAAGCCTCTCTTAATCTTTCCTATGAGTCCTTTTTATGTGTTGAAAGACGGAAAGGACTGTCAGCATTTCTGCTGAAATGATGTTACTTCCGCAGATGATACCCAATGCCCATGATTTGTAATGATTTGTTCTATTTGTGCTCTATGAAAAAAGTCATAGACAACCTTGGTGTGCCTAAAGGTAAACTTGAGCCTAATTTCTTGGTGGCCGAAGTTTGCTTATCATAGTCTGTGCAAAGCAGGTTTTACCTCGTGTTAGCAGTTTGCTGTTTGCTTCATCGGTCCTTTTGACATTTAAGCGATTAATATCCTGTGTTTGTTGATTGTGTTTTCTACATGTCAGCACTTGCTTATAATGTCTTTGTGGGACAGGTTCTCCACTTCAGGTAGATACACAACCTCACAATGTGTGGTATCTGGGCCCTGTTTGGGAGTGATGAATGCCTTTCTGTCCAGTGTCTAAGTGCCATGAAGATAGCACACAGAGGTCCTGATGCATTTCGTTTTGAGAACGTCAATGGATTCACCAACTGTTGCTTTGGTTTCCACCGCCTTGCGGTTGTTGATCAGCTATATGGTATGCAGCCTATCCGGGTGAAGAAATTCCCATACCTGTGGCTGTGTTACAATGGAGAAATATATAATTTCAAACAGGTAAATGTTGTAGGGATCAATAAGTATTTGTATCTTCAGGTTCGATGAGTTTAAATTGAAGATGCATTCTTTGTTATCTCTCAGGGAGGGAAATTCCAAGTCTCTTTTCTCCTCTTCTGTCTTTATAATCAAATGCTTCTAGGCTGTCTTGCTCTTAATTTCTTTTGGGTTGTTCTCCAAGCTTTTGAGTGTTGCATTTTTATTTTCTGCATATCAATTCAGATGGAATATGTCACTTTAATGTATGTATAGCATGCATGCTTAGGTATTTACAGTGAGCACAAGGCAGATGCTCCTGTTATGCTGCCAAAGTCCTTAGATGTCTGCAGATTTGTGGAGCTTTTAAGAGCCACCTAAGTCAGTCCCTTGGGCATGAAACAAGCAGCAACTCTGTACTTACTTCCTAAAGTACCTGAATGTCCCTGGGGGGTGTGATGCTGCAGCTGAACATCGCTTTGTGTGCCTTAGTCCCTGTGCTGAGACGTCCGTGCCCCCTATGTTACTTGTAAAGGGAAGTGTGATTCAGATCATCCAAATTTGGTGTATAAAGCAGCTTACAGTCATGGCCGTTTCTGACTCATGCTGAAACGGAATGCTTAAAATTAATCATAAACTGAGCGTGGTAGTATCAGAAACATAGGAATAATCTGAGATGTCTTAGTACTTATTACAGTTTTGAAGTTGGAGGCAGGCAACGTCAGTGACATTAGTAACGTTACTGGGAATTTGAATGGGCAGGAGATTTTTTTTCCCCTCTTCAAGTATCCGCTTGAAAGGTGAGATAAACTTTGCCCTGCAGTACACATGAAATGCTTTGTACCAGCAGTCTGTAATACTTGATGTGTTTTGCACTGTGGTCTTCCTGCTGTTGAATTACTCTGTTGAATGACCCTGTTGAATTACCCTGTGAGAATTACTCTGTCGTGCTGTGCACAATCCTAAGGGGACTTGAATTGTGGAGAGCTCCCTTTGCCATCTGTAGGTGTTTGTTCAGTTGTTCTCACTACATAGTGTACGCTCTTTATATAGGGGTATAAAGAGATTTTTCTTTCAGCCTTGTGGGTGAAACCTACCTGGGAAAGGATCTTTGGTGAAACAGGCATTTGTTGAGGGAAATTACTTAGTTATTTTAATACTGACTCAGTTTGATCCCACGCTTTGACCCATAAACAACAATTAAAACTGAAGAACTCAAAATGCAGAGCACTGGTTCTGTGGAGTTTCTTGGCTTGTTAGTGTTTTATTTAAACCCTCTTTCTGCCTGTCTGGTAGATAATGAAGGGACTTCAAGAGTAGCACCGCAAGAACATGAAGAATATTTGGTCTGGCTTAAGTCTTACAGCTAATTTCTTCCTCCCCCACTCCATCTGCATAGGCAGAGTGAAAAGGTTAGTTTGAGGAACGGAGGAAGATTAGGCTGAAGGAAATGGTGCGAAAAAAAATCACTGAGGAATTGCAGTGACTGCATAAGTAAACCAAAGTTTATTTTTGAACTACTTTGCAGAGATGTTACCAGTGTCTGTGTGTTTTGGAGCAGGGGAGGGCTTCCGTAAATGTTACTATCTGATAAGAAAGTACCACTGAGTGATATCAGACTATAATAAATTATGTCTTTGATGGTCTTGTTTTGAGTTGGGTTTTTAGAAGCAGAGACTACCTGTGTCTGCCATTTGTCTGTGGAAGATGGGGAACCTAGCGCTTCTGAAGATCAGGGTCATGGGTTTGCAGTTTGACATCCTCAGATAGAAGTGTATCCCTGAAAACATGCCATAATGTGAATTGCTTAAGACCACAGAGTCAATTTACATTGTCTGAGAGATGATCCGGGGTAATATTTTTGACACAAAAGTATAATTCCCTTCTTTGGCAAAAATGTTTGTGTAAGTTTTGAACAGTGATTTTACACAAGAAAAACATTTTTTCTTACTAAACAATTACGTGACTGGCATTGGGTATTTTGTTTTCAAATTGATAAGCAGTCAGTGTTTGCAAATTCTTATGTTTTCTTTATATTTCTTTTTAGTTGCAGAAGCAGTTTGGATTTGAATATCAAACATTAGTGGATGGTGAGGTTATCCTTCATCTTTACAACCGAGGAGGAATAGAACAAACAGCGTCCATGCTGGATGGTGTATTTGCTTTCATCCTTCTGGACACCACAAACAGAAAAGTGTTTCTGGCAAGAGATACCTATGGAGTCAGACCACTGTTTAAGGTGCTGACTGATGATGGATTTTTGGGTGTCTGTTCTGAGGCAAAAGGTAAGATCAGTTGTGTTTAGTGCCTAAATAATCCTAGATACTGTTGTCAGAGACAAACTGCTTTGTTAGGCTTTTCTTCTAAGTGTGACAAGAAAGTGAACTGTTAAGTTCAGTAATAAATTAACTATATTTAGAAGTCTAAGGACTACATATTGTTAGAACAAAACCCACAGATAGTAAGCCTCTAAGATGTTTAATTGTCCTTAATATCTCTAAAATAGCTTGCTTATTTAATTCTGTAATTTGTTGTTCTAGAATCATAGAAGTATTGAGCCCAAGATGTTTTGTTACCCCAAAGTTAAATGTAGTCTACAGAGTTAGGCTAGATTTATGCTATGATAAATTACATCAGAATTTGGTCCTGGTGTTCTGTGGTGAAGTGGGAAATAGTGCTGCAAGAACTGCTAATCCATAAAAGCCAGGAATTTTAAAACCCTACTGAAATTTCTTGCAGCATTGGGTAATTTTTTGGTGACATTTACTTTATTTAATAATGATTTTCTTTCCTTTGAAATGACAAATCTTTTTTAAAGTATCTCTAGTCTTGACACTTGCGTGAACAATTCCGAACAGTGCCAAAAGGGATTTTATTGCCTAAAATGCACTTTGGCTAAAATTGACTTTAATTACTTTTGTCCTTCCTGTTTACTGTGTATCAGTTTTATTATTGGACTCTAATGTAGCTTGACTCCTCTAATAGTAGTACTACATACTACAGTAGAGTCTGGAACTGGTGAGTTATGAAATCACTAAATCATTGTCAATTAAGCAATTGCTTCAGTGATGTAGTTTTATTACAACCCCCTTGTTAGCTTGACTACACCTAATTTTAAACACAAAATCAGTTGTTAATTGTCATTTGAATTCTCGTAAGCGTATTACATTTTGACCTGGACATTATGTCAAGAAAGTGCTACTCTTAATGCTCACAGGGATATAAATTGCTATTTGCTGGCTTCCCGTCACTGTTGTCTGTCTCAGCTTGAGGTGGCTCAGATCTATGTGTGTAATGGGTCAGCCACAGAATCATGCACTAGCCAGAGCAGACTCCAACTCAAATAAATTATTATTTTTTTAATACCAAATTTAAGATCTGGAGAAAATATTTGTGTATTGGTTTAGTACAGATGCTGTTGTGTGAGGTGTAATTAATTAGGTAAAAACTTTGACTTTTTTCTTTTTCCCCCCATTTTATCTGTAGGACTTATCCACTTAAAGCATTCATCACCCTTATGTCCTAAAGTGGAACCATTTCTCCCCGGTCATTATGAAGTGTTGGATTTAAAGCCCTCTGGCAAAGTTGCATCAGTGGAATTAGTAAAATTTCATAGCTATAAAGATGAACCACTCCATGTTGTGTGTGATACAGTGGAAATTCTGCCTTCAGGTAGTACAACAAAGCATTTCCTGCTGCTTCTGATTTAAAAAGAAATCAGGTGGTTTTAAAAGGTGCCAACTGGAAGAACCTGTATAATGTAAGGACTTAAAAATTGTTTTTGTAGGCACTCATGTACAAAGATGAACTTGCATGCCCTCATTATCAAAGGAAAATTTAGACAAATATCTTTGTTTCCTAACAGCATAATCTATCAAAATCTAAGTGGCGCTTCTTGGATTTCTTTTCCTTTTCTGTTCCGGTAGGCTTTGATGTTGAAACTGTGAAGAGCAACATCCGTATTCTCTTTGAAAATGCTGTTAGAAAACGTTTGATGGCTCACAGAAGGATTGGTTGTCTTCTGTCAGGTAAGTAGGAAGAATCACAGTGATTCCTTATCTTCTCTGTCTT
The DNA here is from genome assembly GCA_009867235.2 of Psittacus erithacus. Classification (NCBI taxonomy): domain Eukaryota; kingdom Metazoa; phylum Chordata; class Aves; order Psittaciformes; family Psittacidae; genus Psittacus; species Psittacus erithacus. The sequence goes on along the minus strand of WYDI02020202.1, from coordinate 24,074 downwards.
TCACCCATCTCTATTAGTTAGACAAAAGTATACTGACTGTTCTGTTGTGATGTATCTGAAGTGATACAAATCTTCCTTTGCTTCATAGAGCAGATAGCAGAGAACTTGTTAGTTTGTAATAAAGTTTTCCAGTTTACAAATATCCTGAAAATCTTACACTTCTAAGGCATACTCTGGTGTGGGATGTTGGTTTATGGACACATTGACTATTTTTAATTAAGATGAAAAAAGTATATTGAAAAATCACGCTGTGTACACTTAAATATATGAGATTCATGCTTTAGGTCAGTGTCTAAAAAGAAAATGTAATTACATTCACTTTGCATGGACTGAGCATAGAAAAAAATCTTTGGCATGTTTCAGATAGCAGGAGGAAGTAAAGTTCTTACTTGCCACCTTCTTTGATTTAGCCTCCATCATAGACTGCCCTTGATTTACCAAATTACAGGGGACTATCTGGACCAAAATTGATTGCTACACTTTTTTTCAGGTGAGGTACAAGAAGTTGTTCACTGACTTAGGTCATCTGTGATGTGATCTGGTGGTTCAGTGTTGTAGAGGTACTTTTAGAGGTAAAGCCTTTGTAGCCTTGGGAGTCACATCTTATTTACTTTAGTTTTGTAGCACTTTGTACTTGTGGTTAGAGTTCTGAAGTGCTGTTGATGCATTCACTGAACATCAGTAATTGCACTCATATATAATGAACCCTATTGCATGTGCATTTGAATGTGAGAGAACTGGGTAGGAGATACGGTTGGACCATTTCCTTACTGTGGCATCATAAAAAGTTAGGAGGGAGGTAAATGAAATGGGGAGATACATGGAGTTTAAAGATCCCAGCCTCAGTAAAAAGCCTGTTCAAACCCAAAATTTCACATATCAAATTAGAAGGCAGTCAGCAGCTCCTCAAGATGCACATGCAGAATGTATTAGTAGCAAAACTAAGTGCCATTGCTGGTATAATACCAGAGTATCTCAGTGCTTCACAATTTTGACTATGCTTGGAGCATCACAGTTGGAGAAGTGCTTTTGTTTCCAGTCACACAGGGAGTTCTGCAGCGTTGCAGTGGAAACTCAGGTTTTGATTTCCACATCCTAAGCACTCACTTTTATTTCTGTGTTCCAATTTTCTCAGACTCTGTATGTAATTTCTACATTTTATTTGCAAGGTGTAATGTCCACAGAGGGGATCAGGGTGAGAATGGATGCTAATGCACTCAGCTGAAAAACTACCTGCAGACTGTCGGGAGCAGAGAGAACAGAGTTTTGTGTTTTTCTTGTTAGAACTGCAGGCAGGTGTGGGAGAACAGGTACTGTTTTACTCAGTGCTTCAAAGGGAAACATCGAGTAGAACTAGTCAAGGATTAGCAGAGCTACCTCATGAGAATAAGAAGGTGGAGTCTTGGAGTACATCGAGGCAGCTTGTGCATCTCTTGGGTTTGTTGTTTGTTTTCCAAACTGTTCAAATCCCTCCACTGTTTGAGAAAGAAAAGGAGGGAAAAAAAGAATGTCACTAGTGAACCTTTTCCCTTTGAAGTGATGTTTAAAAAAATAATGGCACTCAAACCTCACTTTTAAAATGATTGGGAAAGAGTAGAGTACTTACACCAAACATTAATTTACTTTATCCTCTTTCTTCAAACAGCAAACCAAAAATAAATCACATAGTTCTGTCAGTAGAGCATCAAATGTGTAGGTAGGAAGAGGATAGAGAAATAAATCTCATTACAGCAGAGTTGAGAAGAGGCATGTTCTACAGTGGTACAGTGTTTTCAGAATACTTTCTGTGTATCTTAAGGATTTCCATTGATGGTTCTGACACCAAAAGTACTAACAACTGTTACTGAAGATGTTCCACTAAAGCTGTTCAATTCTCTTGTTAAGCAGAGTTAAACTGCACTTGTACAAGAAGTACCTTGGATTCACATGGCTTAAAAATGAAGCCCACACATGAGATTCCACTATCTAGATTCAGTGTCCTCAAGGGGAAGGAAAAAACAGGCAAACACCTAACAAAATAATTTGGTCTGTTGGCAGGGGGCTTAGATTCCAGCTTGGTTGCAGCTGTTCTTCTGAAACTCATGAAAGAAATCAACATCAGTTATTCATTACAAACCTTTGCAATTGGAATGGAAAACAGTCCTGACTTACTGGCTGCCAGAAAGGTATAGTAAGTGTTGCTTTCCATTTGTTCTGAGCTGAGTGCTAAACAGTGTATATTAATGCTGCTAACTTCATGCTATGGTATTAATAGTAACACTGAATATTTATGTATTGCTGTGATGTAAATCAAGTCGCAGTAAATCATTTAGTACAACATTGCTGCTTAGTTAAATCTTATGAGAGAGATAATTTAGCTTTACCTGTTTTCTGTTGTATTTGGAAGACTTTCATGGCAGACTCTCACTGTGTTGTTTCCAAAGCCATGGTACTTTGAAGTTGTCTCGGTTTTGCCTCTGTGTTTTAGGGTAAATCTCCATGCTGTGGTTCCTATGCTGTGGCATTTGTATATATGTTAAATGTTTTAAGTTAATCATCAGTTTACTGAATTAAGAGCCTTGTACAAACTGTTTGCCATCTGGGGTACTCTTTAGGTATGCAGGCTGTCCTGGCTTTTGAGCTGCTTTTTCTGTTCAGGACTAGTATGTGGAGTATTTAGAGCCTTTACAGATGCTGTTATGCTTTGGGCAAGCAGCTGGATGCCTGTTGTAATCATGATTGAGCATTGTAATTAGGGAGACTATGTTCCTTCTGGTGAGAGTACCACTTCAAGTCAGAGGCTGCTACAGTACCGTCTCTTCTTGGCCTAGTGTCCTGTAATTCTCTTTGTGGCAGAGGGGAGCTGGTGCTTTCATGCAATGTGTATGTTTTTAAATACAATGGATGTTTAAAAAATGTTTTAATTGAAAAGTGATACATTATTGTGACCTTTTGCAAACAGGTGGCAGCACATATAGGCAGTGAACATCATGAAGTAATATTTAATTCTGAAGAGGGAATTCAGGCGATAGAGGATGTTATCTTCTCCTTGGAAACCTATGATATAACGACAATAAGAGCTTCAATTGGTAAGACTTTTTTTTTTTTACCTTTTCTTTCCTAACAGCAGCCTTTGCTTTATATTGTCCAAATACAATTTTGTGCAAAATCACGTAGTCATCTACTGGATCCTTTAGAAGTCACAGAACCTGGGAGCTGGAAATCCCATATTCTGCTCCCCAGTCTTGTCTGTGATGCCACACTGAGGCAAAACTGTTAGTAATTTCAAAGGCACTGACTGTACAAAACAATTGTCAAGGGCTGTTCCTGAAGCTTTGGGATGAAAAACAGAAGTTGTATGAAGAAGGAACGTTAGATCTACAGGTCTAGGTTTTCCTTGAAGGAAGCGGGAAAACGTGCGGGTTATCTGAGGTACTGAATGTTGTGATAACAAAACAATTATGATTAGTATAAAAATTATGCAAGGAAAGGGTAAAGTGAAGCATTTCTTGTCACCCTTTAGTTACATGTTCACTCAGGCCAGATAGACTTCTTATAATGTATGTTTGATTCCAAGAAACGAAGGAAGTCACCAGCAGCTTCTTGGAAGGGGTTGCCAGACTGATAGAATGAAAAACCCTAATCCATTGTGACCTGCTGTGCAATGCAGGCTTTGACATTTTACCTGGTTAGTCTTGTGTCATCCTAAAGCATTGCAAAAAAATTAAGCCAAAAAGGCAGCACGGTTTTGAAAACCCAGGATCCCTGTGTGGAATCTGGGACATGAGGTTATAACTTTACAGTGTGAAATATTGAAAGTATTTATTTAAAAAACAGACTTTTCAGCTGTCATCTTTCTTTGTCATTGCTGCTTAGTATGAAAAATAATGAACTAGATCCTTTTCCTTAGATCTCTAATACTTGTGTTGTGAAAGCATATTGTTTGGAAAGACGCAGTGACGAGAAGGCATTAATTCTAATTAATAAATAATTCTTCAAAAAATAAGAAGGCTTCATACCGTTCAACCCGCAGTGGCAGAGAGCTAAAGAGCAACTTTTGTTGGTAGTTTTCTTATCCACAGTGGAAAGGTTTCTTCAGGACTGTGCTGGAATTAATCATGTGCTTCATTTCAAACTGAGCCAGAATAACACCTTTATGTGTTCCCATGAAAATCCTCCAGTGTTTCTAGGATCACAGACATACCTTTCTGATATTCTGAGGGCTAAGTGTAGGTACACAGTTTAGATGTATCTGCAGTACCTAGTGTGGTTGTTCATGGCTTTGAATAACAATGAGATGTTATTTTTGCGTATTGCAGTTGTTTGCCACAGAAGAAAGTAGTGTAGGAGAGAAACTTGTAAAATTCTAATTTAAAACTGGGCTTGCTGTATATAGCATTAAAATACAGCTACATGTATGATAACTTTATACTTTTTTTGTTTTTAAGGTATGTATCTTGTCTCCAAATATATACGGAAGAAAACGGATAGTGTGGTCATTTTTTCAGGAGAAGGATCAGATGAGCTGACACAAGGTTATATATATTTCCATAAGGTAGATATATTCTCTATGCAGAAATCCCTTGAACTGCCTATTCTCCCCTTCAGTGGACAAATCTCTGAGATTTCAAGATGTGATGCTTGAGATTTGTCCCAGCTGTGTATTTGTTGAGACTTTCTCCTCAGGTGGCATAAAGTCCAAGGGATTTAATTAAATCACATTAAAAAAAAAAACCCAAAAAACCCCGAAAAACCCAACCAAACAAAAAAAAAACCCAAATTTTTTAAATATTCTTAAGACTGTTCTTTCTTGTATGCAGTCTTTGCTAATTCTGACATCACTTGGTGATCACAACAACTCAAACACAGGACAGCAAGTAATGGTTTCCTCAGTGCAGCTATATTACGCCTGTGCTGCATGCATATGTTTGCGTGCTGCATGCATATGTTTGCGTGCTGCATGCATATGTCTGTGTACTACATGCATATGTCTGTGTGCTACATGCATATGTCTGGTTACAGGCACCATCTCCTGAAGAGGCTGCAGAAGAGAGCAAGAGGCTTCTGAAGGAGCTATACCTGTTCGATGTGCTTCGTGCGGACAGAACAACTGCAGCACATGGGTAAAACATACTCTCTTGGATGCTGAGGACTTCTGTGATTTAAAAGCTTAAGATCGTAAAAATTTTGTTGCTGTTGAGGAGAACACAACAGTTAACTGTTGACTTGCTGTTACTGTTTGAATAACTAAGTGATTCAGAATATTGTGGTGCAGGATAATTTTATTCCTACTGTCTGAGTTTAAAATAATTGATGATGATCATTGGTCTTCAGAGTAGTAGGAGCAAATGGGGTGCACCCCAGAGTGTGCTTGAGCTGTGTATCCTAATATAACTCTAGACACCACGCACTTTGGGAAAGCAGTTTGTAGCCTGAAGGAATTTAAGCAACAGCAAACCACACACCACAAAATGTAATCCATTCTTCTGTGACTATAGGGCCTACTGTGTTGCCAGCTGATGCAGGAAATATCTTTTGTCTGGGGTTGTACTGCTCTTCATAGAAGCAGTGAATTAGAAATATAAATATGTAGAGTTAAGGAGGGAAGGCAAAGTCATATTTGACTTTGGTTTTTTCTGAGGTTTAGACAAAGAGGAATCTTGAATCGGATAATCAGCATGCATATGAAGAATTAGAAGAACTTAAAGGGGAAAGTATATGCACTGAATCAGGTAGATGGCTGTAATAAGTATTGCTGGAAAACGGCTGTAAATTAGAAAAAGACGGTACCTTTGGCAAATCAAATAATTTGCCTATTGGGAAACATGTGATATATTGATCTTGCCACAAAATGGCTTGCCCAGTTTTTTATACTTTCTTACATTTCTCCTTCCTATATGAAAGATGGACAAGCAGTAGTTCTGCCATTTGCCTCATAATTTGGTTTGGGCTGAAAAATTTGGCCACACATCCAAGGCTGTTTAATATCTCACTTGGCTGCTTTTTGGAGAGTTGCCATTTCTTGAGGTTTTTTGGATAGTGGGTATTATCTGAAGTAGTTGAAGCTCTTTAGCAGAGGAAAAGCTACAGAAACAATGAAATTACTAGTATGCAGCATAACATCTCTATTTGACTTTGAAACTGGGCAGCTTAATGTCTCCTGAAGAAACACTGAGAGGGGGTGTTCCTACTGAAGACACAGTTACTGTAATTCTATCTGCTGCCTTCAGTGTCATTAGAAGTCATGGTATGTGTAAGAATATAAGGAAGAAGACTTTGTACATGTATAACTGCCGCTGGTATAGGAGAGAAAGTGTGTAAATGCTGCAGAATCAGTAGTAAATAACTTAATGGTGTCCATTCGGCTTCTTTTAGTTTGTTTTTTGAGAGCACAAACAAATGTGGATTTCAAAAATGATAGAGCAAAAAGCTTTGCTTGATTCTGTGACATCTTTACAAGTGCTGAGCTGCAGATCTCAGTGAGCAACTTTGTAGTCCTCTGGGAGCAATAGGATTTTTTTGTTTTCAATGTTTTTTTGCTTACATGGTCCAATGGTCGTGCAAATCCTGCAGGACTGTAGCCTTTAAATTCATTGTGCTAGAAGCTGCCCAGCAGATGGCATCATAAATCATTGATATCTGTGTTAAATCTTTACTTAACTTTCCAAATTGATGAATTAAATACAGATAGTCATGAATATGCATGTGAAATATCTTCAAAGTAAAAGCAGAAAAGCTTGTTTATATGGAGTACAGGGAGTGCTTAACAGTAAAGAATTCTGTAAGTATATGGCTTGTTGGTTTAATTCATCAGTATCTTTTTGTATTTATTTTCACTGCTTAGTCTTGAACTGAGAGTCCCATTTTTGGATCACCGGTTTACTTCTTATTATTTATCTCTACCAGCAGAACTGCGAATCCCAAAGGTATGTAAAACTAGGGTTGGACCCAGTGCTGTCTTATATATTCACTGGTTTGTATTCAAAGCATGACCAAATTGCTGAATTCAGTGGTTATGTTCTCTACCCAAAGTTAAGTATACTTTTAAATATTTTGCTGGTTTGTTGGACTACTGAAACCCTTTTCTGACCAGACCTTCTGAAAGAAAACTATTCCTTACATGTTTAAAGCCAAATGTTTATACTGCCATTGGTAAGACTCACAACATTGTTTATTCTTCTGCAAACAGAATGGAATTGAAAAGTACCTTCTAAGACAGGCCTTTGAAGATTCCAACTTGCTTCCCAAAGAAATACTCTGGAGACCCAAAGAAGCTTTCAGCGATGGTATAGCATCAGTAAAGAAATCCTGGTTTTCTATTCTTCAGGACTATATTGATCAACAGGTACAATACTACTTTTTTTTGTCTTTCACATTTAGGTGTATTAGATAAGGCTGCCAGGGGGAGGCAGTTCACATGCTTAGTTGGGGGAATAAATCCAGGTATGATAGAAACCTGAGCTTCAGGGTGGAGCAGCAAGATAAACTTTAATCAGTGGTCTTCTGTCTTCTAATGGCATTCTGATTAAAGGCATTTGAAACCCTAGATAGAAAGAAATGTTAGAGCCTGACAGAAATGACTGTGTAAGGAAATGAACAGCATTTAAACATCTGGGTTGCAAATTAGATTGTATCGGCAAACACAGATTCTGGGCTACACACAAAGCAGTTGCTTCAGCTGACAGCACTTACATGAACTTACTCTGCTGAGTAACAGCATAATGATTTTATACTGTCCTTGCTTGTTTACTTAATTTGTTTTTCCCAGCCATGCCTGTCTAAGCCCTTTTGCTTTTTAAAGTCTCTGCTTGCATTGCTAACCAATGAAGACCTACAGTATTTTGACTTTGGACAAAAGATAATCATCTCTGATGTACAGAGGCATTTAATTGTCAAGAAGAGGGAATAACACCCAGTTTACACCAGAGCACTGTTACACAAAAGTATGTGTAGTTAAGCCTGTGGATGGGTACTTGTTGTCCTATCACCAACTGCTTATTTCCCTTTTTCTTCTTCTGTATCCAAGAAAGTAGTTGAGCCACAGTGTTGTGCTGCCTGCACTAAGCCTGCATTGGAGTATTGTGGCAAATTTATTTCATGGCTGTGAGGAGTTGGTCATCATGTTGACAGTTGAAGCTGCTTTAGAAATTGCTTCAACAGGTGCAACTTTTCATCCTCCCACTTCTTAGTCAGCTTAGCATCTGCAGATGTCTTTGCCTCTTTGTCCCAGGTCTTTTGTTGCTAAGAGCTTCATTATAAAAGCATAGTCAACAGCTCTCTGTGAGCTGGAAAAAAACCCTCACAAGTAGCCACTTACATGGCAAACAAACTGTTGTTCTGATGGATTCACAGCAAAGAGAAGAATAGGAAGGAAGTTCTTGTGAGCGTACTAACAAAGGTGAATGTAACCCAAAGAGAAATGGAAATACAGTTATGTATTCATAAAGATCAAGGGAGACTGAGATTTATCTGTCAGAAGCCTCTGCCTCTAGAACAGAGTTTACTTTTTTATTATTCTTTTAAAAAACTTTGGGCATTCAGTCGTTGCTGAATCCTTGTATGTCTTTTATCTTGCAGCAAATTGACTTGTAAAGAGTTAAATGCATTTGCAGCTTAACTGGAGTTTTGCTTATGTCTACAGGTTGATGACTTTCTGCTGGAAAAGGCAGCAGAGAAATATCCTTTCAATCCTCCTAAAACAAAAGAAAGTTATTACTACCGGCAGATCTTTGAAAAGCACTACCCAGGGCAAAGCAACTGGCTGCCCCACTACTGGATGCCAAGATGGGTTAAAGCTACTGATCCCTCTGCTCGCACATTGAAACATTACAAGTCAGCTACTCAAGAGTAGGCTGTTGAAACAAGCCCTCAAACAGAAGTGCTGCGAGCAATTTGCATGCACTCTGCTTTAAAACAAACAAACAATGCAAACCTAAAGCTTAAATGGTCCTTAAGGTGCATTTTGACAATGCTGTTGGAAATAAGAGCTTTCTGTGATTAGTGTACTATTAAAAATTGACCCTGCTGTACCAAAACTTTGTAATTCATGGGAAAATACTTTATGGACAAGGAGCTACCTTATTTGGCAGCTATGTTCCTTATGTAACCTTGATTGTATTAGTTTGCCTTGCAGTCATTTAATATATGCTAATGTGAACTCATAAGACTAAGTGATACAAACTGCTGCAGGCCCTCTGAGCCAAGGGGAATTTGACTACTGATTGGTGCTCCTGGCTGTGGGATTTGGATAGTCTGTCTATGTTATTCTATTCTGAATGTCTTTCCACACATTCCTGAGAACCTTGATCTGGTTTTCAGAAGATGTTAAAATATTCATAGCTATGGAGAGATGCTTACTACTAGTATTTATCATAGTGGTGGTGCTGGGTGTTACTCAATTAAACTAATGGGAATTTTCTTTGTTATTGTAAAGCTACCAGTTGACTGGTTGGAATCTTGTAAATATATCAGCAATCTAAAGACATTGTGACTGTTACCAAAGAGCAGAAGAGACAAGAGAAGCCAAGTTATGCCTTTGTTTCTAACTCAAGGCTTTCAATTCTTAAATTTATTTATTATTAAAAATAGAATGTTAACGGAGTGATTTGTGTCAATCTGATGGAAGTTACATGGCTGAGTATTTTAAGAATTTTTTCACTTACTGTGAGAGTTTTTCCACCTTTGTGATGAAAGGTAAGATTGTGTTTCTGCTCAGCTACATGGGACCAAATGTGTGGTGAACCAACCTCATTAGCCATAGATTCTGGTCAGACAAAGCATTGCTGAAGACAATGGGATTGGTCATCTTGCTTGGAAAAATGGAAAAAAGTCTTCTTCAGAAACCACAAGAACTTCTAATACCCTACTGAAAAACACATGGCTTTTTACCCAGGACAGCTTTTTATTGACTACTTAGGCATGGGAGCTGCTTTTTTTAAAGGTAACTTAAACATAAGCTTTGTCAAGAAATATACTTGTGTGCTGCAGATTGACTTGATTGCCATTATGCTGTTTATGAATACGAGTGTAGTTTAGTGTCCCTCTTGAATGGGAAACCAAAGCAAATTGTTATTTAAAAGATAAAAATATAAACAATTCTGGTTTAAAATCTTCATAAAATGACTGACTGCCTACTTATTACTCCCCCCTAATCCTGCATTTGAATCTCCCTTCCAGAAACCTTGGTGAACCTCTTAGTGGTACCATAGAGCCCATGAACACTCCAGCTATGGCCAGTAGTGGCCATATTTTGACATAAACTTACACATACTATTTAGTTATGAATATAAAATGAGTAAGGTGTGTTCCTACAGCCTTCTTTACATAAGGTCCATGTGGTTGTCTTTCTGGATTTCTTTGAAGCAGTGAAGTATACTTTGACTTGGGAGAGGAGTATAGAGCATGTTGATTACATAGTGATGTGTAAAGATAGGATTTACTACTCACTGTAAATTTCCCAAGGCTGAGATGTTGAGAAAATAGCATTTGCCTGAAGTAAAAATAAGCTCAGCACATTTTAAGGTCATTACTGGAATGTATTTTCTGCTGCAACATCGTCAGGTGTTCAAGGAAATCTACCTTAATCCTAATATATTGGGCATTTACATGGTGAGGTTTGATGCTAGGCTGGTAACCCTAATTATTTAAGCTTTTTACTGATGTGCAGAGGAAAACTACGGTGTTTGCTACCTTGTTAAAGGTATAAATCTAATTCCTCAATGAGTGCTATTATTCTATTCAGATTCAGAGTTAGTATCAGTCAAGGTTGTTGCGTTTCTCTATTTAGAACTGAGGTAAAATACGGTAAATTGTGGTTAGAAGTAGAATATAAAACAATTACACTGAGGGTCTTGAGGAGTCTTTTGTTCTGACACAGATGTAATGTCTGATTCCATTAATAAATGAGAGATAGTTGTAGAAGGGGGATTTAATACAAGGTAAGCCTATGTTTGAGCTGGCTATTGAGGGGCTGGTGGCAAGGTAAGCTGTTCGTTCTTCAGTGACTTTCCTAGGGATAGCCAAAGCACTTTAATCACTTGCACTATGCCTGTCACTCATGGGTTCCTCATTTGGAATGTCAGGGGCTGTAGTTTTCTATTTACATGTGAGATACTTGCATATCTACATAGACATTATAGTTGATGTAAAGGCTGTTGCTAGGAAAGTCTTAGAAACTTAAACGAGCCTTGCTTTGAGTGCAGGCAATGGACAACATTTTTATTTACTTAAATATAGAATTAAACTTAAGTGAGTAATATTTTATTTACAAAGCTTGAGAAAGGAGAGAAGACAAAGGAAAGAAGTGGTTTATGTGGTGGTGGTTTCTTGCAAGTTGGTAGGGGTAATAGCTAGGAAGGGGGAAACATAAATGTTGGTGCCCGCTGCTTTCCAAGATCTGTTGTGGTTTTTCACCCAGTCCTCTCTGTGCCACTTTCCATCGATTAGTTGCCTGGAAACTCTTCCAGCAAGAGAAAAGTAGATGGGCAGCTAGTTTTTCCTGCGCTGTATCTTTGAAGTATCTATGAGCTGCACAAAGGACATTGATGGTACCTTAGAGCCCACCCAACACTGGGATTTCTCCCATGCAAGCAGGTCAGATGGCTCGGCTCTGCAGCCTCACTGCTTTTCCCCTTGTGCTGGTCCAAGGAAGCCAACAGGCAGACACGTTTCCTCTAGTGGGCCCAAAGGAGCCCACTGAATTCGCATCGAGACGTTGCTCCAAGGCGTGACTTCTCAATCTATCTTTTATTTCCTAGCCAGCAGATGGCAGCCGCTGCTAGCGGGTCTGCACAGACGAGCTCCCCATTCCCAAGGAAGGCACGCTCTCTCCTGTGTTTAGCCGGTTCCTTCACACACGCTTGTCACTGGTATTTGTGTTTGAGCTTTGTGGAAGGGAATTTAATAAGTGCTAGATCAGAAAAGGGATAAAGCCAAGCAGAAAAACATTGGTTAGTTGATCTTGCTCAAAAGATAACTGCTCAGATCTCATGCTGGTGCTGCAGGTGAGGGCAGTTAAGAGCTGAATGCATTAGTATTGAAGGCGTTCAGTATTTAGTTTGAAAGTAATTAAAAACCAGTTATGATATTGGAAATCAGAAAGTTCAGTTAGAACAGATATAAAATACCAGTTTTAAGGAAAATGGAAGATAATACTGGGCTGTGGAATGAGGAATGTTAACTTTACCTTTGAAGATGTTAAGAGTTTGGGGTTTTTTTTCCTATTTTTGTCATGGTTAACATGTGGATCGCAGGATATCAGATAGTCAAAAAGAGAGAACACTGTGAGTCCTACTGGGGAATTTTACAGATACACATCAGGAAGACTTAGGGCCATACCTCTGCTTGTTTCTCAAAAGAATTATGCTTAAAAATTCATATATACATGCACTATGAAATGAAGTGCATCATATACATTTGGAAAAATAATGCAACTGGCCAGTCCAGTTGTTTTATGAGCCCTGTGTGCTGATGATGAACAGGAGCAAACTGTGTATACCTGAGCATCTAGGCTGTCAGGAAACAACATCCCCCAGTGACTGTCAGTGGCATAATAGCAATGTCTGCTTTGGCAAACACAACCTTTCACCCTCTCTAGGCTCACACTGGAGAGAGGCCTTCTGGACTTTCTGTGCATGTGTGTGTTACAGGGTGCTTAAATGAGGAATTTTCACTAAATAGATGATAGAGTAATTTGGCCCAATTTAGTCCTTCAGAGAATTATAATTCCAGGTATGTGAAATTATTGTAATTACCTCAATTCCTACACCATAATCATCTCACAGAGGCCAAGAGGAGAGTAAGAATGATCTGGTTGCAAAAGCAGCCTCCATGTCTGCTACTATCGAGGGCAAAAATAGTTGCCTGTATTAATAAACTGAATTACTTAGCTTCTCTCACCGTTGCTCTAGAAGACTGCTCTTAACACCTGGGGCAAAATGTATATTAATACAAATTACTTTTGATTAAAACCATTATTATTTTAGCACAAAAAAGAAGGGGGTGGTAGAAAAGAACGTTCTCTTTTTAAATATTTAAATACTCATTATTCCAAAGTGATACAAATTACCGGCTGACTGACAACTTGCTAATAATAGCTTAAAAATGCAAATAGAGCTATTATCCCAATTGGCACTAATTGGAATTCCTTTGGCAGCCTGGGAGGGCAGGGCAGGAAGGTTTGATTGTTTCCTCAAGCTGAAATTGGGTTGGTAAGGAAGCATGGGGAAGATGTGGTATGCACAAACAGGTTGCCATCTGCAGGCATCAGAACTCTTATGTTTCAAGAATGCGTTCTGAAGTGCTGTCTTCTGCCCGTGTACCATTTTGATGTGGTTTGTTGGTGCCATGGGCTGGTCATGCTCATGCCCGCTCACAGCAGGCTTTGCCTGGGCTGGGTTGGCGCCACCAGAATCCAAGCGGCAAGTGTTCAGATCTCACAAACCAGCTGTGATGTCTTTTGTGAATTAGAAACGTTCACTGCCTTAAATTTGCTGAAGTATAAACATTTTTTAAATACAATCTTCATGAAGCCACACCGTATGTTCCCCCAGTAATTAATGTGTATCTTCTCAAAGCAAGACTTGCTTGCAGAGGGTATTGCTTCAATTTTAATGTTTCGGTATGCAGAATTACTATGTGCCTATTGTATTCTGAGTATTATAACAGGGAAAATGAAAGGCATTTCTGTGTGCCGGAATTGAGTGTCTGTGATTAAAGGTGTTCTGTTGCTTGGTTAAGCATTTTCAATACAAACTACTTCATGTAAAAAACAATGTTAAAAGTATATTGACATATGTTGGTACAGGTAGATCTTATAGGTCTTATAACTATTACAGCTATGCTTCTGAAAGAACAGTGTAAGAAATGGTTTAGATAGGAAAAATATTATTAGTAGAAATATTAGTGTTACTACTACTGTTTGTCAGAGATTTTCTTAACATTCAACCTTATCCTTTACCATTTCCTAAGTTCTTTGTGTGTATGTGGCACTTTGCAGAAGTGGCTGTTCGGATACAAGCTGTGCATTTCATTTCTAGCTCGACTACTGTTGTTACCTCTGGCCAAGCTCCCTCACCCTGCTGGGCTTCCTCCCTCCAGGCTTCTGGACGAGTGTGAAGCACCATGACACACAAAGTGTTTGTTTTCTTAACAGTCTGTTCACATTTCATTTCTTCTATATGCAGTAAGTGGTGATACTGTTTAATTTGGAGATGGGCACAGAAAACAAGAGGTGCTGTTTGTTGCATGTGCTCTGCGTACATCTCTTCAGAAAGGAGTTTCTGAGCTGACGAGTTGCTGTTTTATTCTGACAGAAGCCAGATATCTATCAGAGATGAGGCAGTGATAATTTTTAATGAATGGATATCATCATTAATTTTATACAGCCCCTCCTGTCGACAAATGTTTCGATCTGTGCTCTTTCAAAAACTGAGAGAATAATACAAGGAGAGTCTGCTTGTCTCCCCTGAAAGATGTAGATAGATTTGAGGATGTTTGTACACTTGCTAGCAGCCAAGGGAGGAGGGGATTAAAAATCCCTGCTCTTCCAGTAATGACTATTTCCTGTGAAGGGAAGCGAGCTATTTTGGAGGTAGTGTGAGGACACAGAGGTGTATCTGGAATTGCAGACGGCTACATCCTGACAGTACAACACAGTGTGCTCTCATTCCTGCACAGTGGGAGATGTTCATTAACACAGTCTGCGATATTGTGGCTAAGGGAACTGTTCAAGCTCATCAGGAAAAAATTTGGTCATTAGCGAAGTTTGCACTGGGACTTGCTCAGTATCTCTTTATGTTAAAGCAGTAATCCAAGCTGCAGTTTAAGAAGGTAGAGGAACAAAGTCTGCATTTAAATAATGGCTCTTGGTAACTCTGACATAGCGGCTACTGGCATACTCTGAATAAACAGCATTTTTAAGAATCACTTTAATAATTTGAAAAACCCTTTTGATGTTATTCTGCTCCAGCTAGTGGCCAAGAGCTGGGTTCCCCATGAAGATTTCCAGATTCTTCCTTTTCTTTTGGTTAGGACCATGCTGAAAGATACATCCTCCTGTCATGAACACAGCAAAGCACTTTCCCATGGCAGCTAAGCGCTGCAGAGCCCCAGGCTTGCCTGGTGAGGTGCATACATGGGATCAGACTCCTCTCCCAGCTCCATGGTCTGTGGGGAGGCCATGTGTGCAATGGCTCTGGCTCCCCAGGATAAGTTTGGCTGCATCTGCGCTATGGAGGACCAGTCTCCACGCAACAGCAGAGAGATGGAGATGATGCATATTGCTATGGTCCTCTGGGCCACATTTTGGGCAAGGCAGGCTGCTGAAACCTGACTTCAGCAACCCCTGTCTGGGGCAAGGGGAGCCCCTGTGTAAGGGAGATGGTGCCTATCAGAAGAGCAGCTGCCTGTCTTGATGCACATGAAAGATGTATTTTGAAGGGAGAAGAGAAGCAAAAAGAGGGCAGAGCATGCTGGAGGTGGTCTGTGATGTCAAACTGCCTATAGCACCTTCCCAGTGGGGACAATAACCAGCACCACCCTGGGTTTACTCTCTGTGCTGATTTCCTAGAAAGATTTTTATTGCTTTATTTGAAGCTCACTTGCATTTTGCTGATAGATGCCCTTGCTGCAGCATTATCAATTCATTCATGCAGCTTGAGGGATGTCAGACTGTTGCCATCAAAAGAGAGCTGAGGTTGTGTCATGATCCAGGCTGACTGTTGCAGAGATGGCAGGGGATTTAGTGGGAGCCTGTCCAAAGCTTGCAGTGGAGCTGGAGAGCTGGCATTGCCCAGCCGTCCAAGGCACAAGTGGCCAGGGGCTGCAAGCAATGCTGTCCAACACAAAAGCGTTTAAAAGCTGAAGGAGCCTCAGCAGGGAGGTTAAAACCCATAGGAATTATTAAGTCTCTTCGAAGAACTCACTAACGTATAGACTGTATCACTTACTACTACAGACTGAAAACAGAAGTAAGAATAATCCCTGCTTGAGGCTCCAGGATGGCTTTGAGGGGTGTTTGGGCTAGGAAGTTAGTGGGAGCGTGCCTGCTGTGAGGACAGACAGCTGCTGGACTGGATGCCTGCAGATGTGTGTGGTTCATGCACCTCTACATCTGCCCAGATCTGCTGGGCAGGAATGGCCTCACAGCCCCAGTGCAGCACAGCCTGGATGAACAGTCCCTGCCAGTACTGAAATACGATGAGAGGTTTTTGGTATTGGTAGAGTCACTTGGAACATTTCAGGCTGTGCCTTTTGGTGTGTGTTTGGTTTATTTCTAGCATAGGAATGTAAGTCTATACAAGCATATAAACCAATGCCAATTATAATTTTATTGATTAAAAGCTAAATCAGTGCAAATCTCATTATTTTGCCCTGAAAAATTACAATAAGTTGTTTCAAATTCCAAATTAAAACCGCTCATCGTACAGCCACATAATAGGGGAATATTTTGATGCCCGGAGGATTAGCCTTTCCTTCTAGAGAAAACGGTAGTGGTACAGTTGATAAGCTGGAGGGAAGGGACACCATGCAGGGAGACCTTGACATGCTTGAGAGATGGGCCAGCGCAGACCTCATGAAGTTCAGCAAGGCCAAGTGCAAAGTCCTGCACTTGGGACAGTGCAATTCCAGGCACAGCTACAGGTTGGGCAGAGTCTGGTTTGAGTTCAGCTCTGAGGAGAAGGACTTGAGGTGTTGGTTGATGAGAAGCTCCACATGAACTGGTTTCAGTGTGCTCTCGCAGTCCAGAAACCAGCCGTATGCTGGGCTGCATCAAAAGGAGCGTGACCAGCAGGTCGAGGGAGGTGATCCTGCCCCTCTACTCTGCTCTCAGGAGGCCTCATCTGCAGTACTCTGTTCAGTTCTGGGGCCCCCAACGTAAGAGAGACATGGACCAGCTTGAGTGAGTCGAGAAGAAGGCCAGGAATATGATCCGATGGTTGGAGCGCCTCTGCTATGGAGACAGGCTGAGAGAGCTGGGCTTGCTCGGCCTGGAGAAGAGAAGGCTTTGGAGAGACCTTATTGTGGCCTTTTAGTATATAAAGTGGGGTTGCAAAACAGACACAGACTTTTTACCAGGGCCTGTAGAGACAGGAGAAGGAACACTGTGCTTGAGCTGAAAGAGGGTAGATTTAGACTGGATATAAAGAAGTAATTCTTTATGATGAGGGTGGTGAGATGTTGGAACAGGTTGCCCGTCCCTGGCAGTGTTCAAGGCCAGGCTGGATGGGGCTTTGAAGAAACTGATGTAGTGAAAGTTGTCCCTGCTGATTGCAGTGGGGTTGGACTGGATGATCTTTAAAGATTCAACCCAAACCATTCGGAGATTCCCTGATTTTGCCAGAAAATTCAGTCCCAGCTCTTTGCTGGGTGCTGCTAACTAGTACCTGTGCTGCCTTCCAAACACTTAAAGCCTACTCTGTCATGTATGGCTTCCTCTGGATGCAAGCATTTGCAGTGGTTGCTTCTGCAAGGAGGTTAGTGAGGGTTGCAGGCTGGAGGGAGTGAACAGTGGGCTTTTTCTTTCTTCTCTGTGTCTAGCAATTCAGCACACACAGGCTGTGAGCTCTGGGAGCATCGTGGGCTTCTGGGCTTGAGAAACAGCATATTAAAGCTTTTCCTTTCTCGTCACCCTCCACTGAGTGTTATTCAATGTGCATTTCCACAGCCCTTTTACCATGCTGTTAGCCCAGCAATGTTCCCCCCTTATTGAGATCAGTGGGAGCTCACACAGAAGTTAATTAGTTTGAAAATTAGCCCTGGCACAATGTAGAGCTGGCAGAGCTCTTGTACAAGCACTGTATGTCAGACACAAGCCCTGTCACTACTCTGCCTCAGTTTTCCCACCTCCTGTCCCCTCACCCAGCTAGAGCCAGTCCTACTTGGGTGGAAGTGGGGTCTGTTTTAACCATGTGCAGGCTAAGGCACTGATCCTAACCTAGCAGCAGGGAGGGCCTATGCCCACCCGCTCTTAATGGGTTCAGTTGTGGAGATGCTCCAGGTAAACTTGAAACAAAGGCTCCTGAGTTCACTTCCAAAATGGAAAACAACAAGTTAAGCGCTTGGTACTACTTAGGTTGAAATCTGATTTGTACACGCTGACTGTTTTCACTGCTTATTCATCTGTGAGGAAAACTTATATAATAGCGTCAGACAAGTATAGCTTTTAGCAGGTGGAAAGCATATAGATCTCCAGATGCCTTGGCATTTGGTAAGAGGTATATAGCATTTTGGGATGGTCCTGGATACGTAGTAATCCGACTTTTAAATTAAAAAGATAATTCCACTCACATTTTTTCTCTTATATCGTGTGGATTCAAGCCAATAGGTACTTTTATTGCAAACCTGAGGTCTAGGATTTCTTGAAAGGTTGGCTTTCAAGTAATGAACCTGCAACAGTGGATGCGTTCCGCAGCAAATTATTCCACTTGGAGCGGGGGGTTACGTTGTGCCCTTTTCATTCAGACAATGCACTTCTTGATTTCCATCTCATCCAGGATGGATGGCACCTTGTGTGACCTGGAGCAACGCCAAGAATGCTTGTCTCCAGTAGCGTCTCCCGGACACTTGCCAAACCTGCACTAGGATGCTTACAGCCTTCCTGCAAAAGGAAGTCAGTAATTTGTTATTTCTTTCCAGCCTCAGACCACTGTCACTTGGATCCAAGTCTCATTCCAGACCAAGGTGGGAAATAACTCCATCACTGTCACCAGAGAAAGTATGTTGCAAAAGCCCCAGAGTAGTTTTTATTTAAAATGTTACTATCATAAAATTCCAGACTATGAAATGAAGACCTTGGATTCTCATTTGACCTTACCCACCCCCTTCTTAAAATATACAGATACGTAGTCACAAACATAAAGCATGCTGCAATGATACAAATATATTTTTTGATATGGAAATTACAGTACATTATAAACCATGAAAACAAATTGAGGCACTAGACTGTACATCAGCTCTGTTCTGCACTGGCTGTGAAGCTGATAAGACTTGCTTTCAATGAACAAAAGAATATTTTCTTCATTTACTGAACATAACTTTATGGGTCATATCAAACGATGTGCTTTGTTGTGAGACGTCACCAGGGTTGCAGGTCCTTTCAGAACCACAACTCACCTACACAACATGTGTCACTGCCACAATATGAAAAATAATCATTTTATTGAATATACAACTCAAAACCAAACCAAAACAAACCAAAACAGAAGCCAATCCATCAGTTATTATTAAATAAATAATTATTCCATACAGTGGTTAGTTTATATTACACTGCATTGGCCATTAGAACAAATGAAGTTTAATAAATAATACACGGGGATGTCTCATTTACGCCTCCGTTCGTAATTCTGTGCTATGCTCCTTTCAGAGGATCCTGCAAAAAAATGAAGCAGAATGAAACAAATGGTGCAGCCTACTAACTCTGAGCCTCTCACTGATGGGATCTGAGCACTCAGGTCAGTTTGTGGGTAGAACCTTTCTGCATTGACACGTCCACCTTCTGTCCTGCACAGTCAGCTCTTTGCCAGTTTTAAACCCTCCCTGTCCACAATCCCTGCACATAGTGATACCTTTTACTAAACTCTGCAGTAGGAGCTAAGCAAACCTCAGAATACCCTGCAGTGGACTAACTGCAGCCTGAAATAATAGGCTTCAGTAACATATTTAACATTTAGTAGCAGTACATCTCTCCTTTTTGCTCTTTTAAAATGAGAGGGAAACCCAGACAGCTTTTCTTGGGCAGAGCCTGACCATCAGGTGATGTAGCTGGTCACCAGAATCATCTTTGCCTCCACTCAAAGGGAGAATTACTTTCACAGAACTTATGCATGCCTAGCCATTACATGAAAACACACAGCTAGTTTTGGGGGGATTCAGCACTGCATTCTGCAGGGAGCTGGAATTTTGGATCAGTGACACTTTTAAACTAATAATGCTTCAGTTTTCACCACGATAAATGCAAAATGAGTTGAGCTTCCCCCATATGGATCGTTACAGTATATTTACTGTACATGTGACTGTTTCTTGTCTTCTACCTGAAGCATTCAAACAACAGACTTCACAGCCTGGGAGACAGTCAGTGTCAGACCCAAGGACTGAGACACCAGCATCCCGGTGCCCGGCTCTGTCACACAAGGCTTTAAATCAGCACCATGCTCATACCCAGCAGCAGGGTGCCATAAGCTCCTACACATTGCCGGGGCACTCAGGGGCTTTCTGCAGAAGAAAACCATGTCACCAAGAAAAAAGTCCTGTGCAGTTAAATGCCTTCCGTTAGGAAGAAGCAAGGACAGCCCTTGCATGTACTCCTGATCTTGCTTTGATTACGCAGTCCTATTTTCTCCTCCAGAGGAACGCAACAAAATTGTTACCATTTTCCTCTCGGGGAATTGGGCAGAAAAGCAGTGAATTCTAGTTTCATCTGTCAGGCAGGTATTACATAGCCCAGCAGGGTAAAACTTCATTATTCCCCTTTGTTATACAAACCACACAACAGTATCCTGACTATATCAGCAATTTTGAAATCAGAGCAATAAAATCTTTGTCTTTTTTAAACATCAGCTGTATTTTACATTCTCATATTAATGTAGATGTAATCCCAGTGGAAACCAAACCCAATGTATTACTTCCAGGCTATTTACTTTTGTAACAGCAGATATATTTACAGGTATTATGCGTTTAATAGCTACTGCCACCACAGATAAGATTGTACAAAATTATTCATGATACCTAGCAATTTGCAAGATGATGCAGAGAGCAATATTACTAGTCTGAACAGGGTTTAATTGAAAATAAAAGTTACTGACAACCATAATTGCAGAATATAGATCACAGTGTGTATCCACATAATATAAAGGTGTCAGCCAGTAATTTAACTTTTATCATCCATTTAACAAAATTGTGAGAACTGTTTCAGAGACATGAAATACATATTAGGGTTTTTTATTCTTTTGTAATTTCTATTCTGGGGAATTAACTGACACTTTATGGCTCACAGTGAGGGTTTTCCTCTGTACAGCCCTATAGCTTCCCCCCCAATATGTGGAAATATGATGGTACCCACAGGGGTTGTGCACATGAGGGAGGATTCTGCCCTATATGAATACTACTGGAAAATCACACAAAATCACAGCATCAGTTCAAAGCTTAACATGCTTGTTCCCTGGGTTGTGGGGGAGGAGAGAGTTACTGGGTAAAACGAAAAGCTAGAAGAGGCTGGGAATGTTTAACAGCTTGACCTGCAGAATGGGGTGGTGTTAATGGCAGATCTCTGCTCTTCCACCCTCTGCTCCAAGTTTGAGGAATAATCGTTTTCAGAGATGAAAAGGTTATCCCTTTACCTTGGGACATCTCTGATTTGGGATCACAAGCTTAAATTAGCCTTACATTTTCCGGCAAACATGATGTTGGCAAGGACAGGGCAATAAGGGAAACACCCTAGAGACTTCTACCTTGCTAACTGCTCAGACCAGCCTGATCACCTGGAGCATTGCACTGAAGCAGGCCCTGAAGCGTCCCTGTTAACCAAGAAAATCCTGATCCTTTCTCAGAGAACCCTGGGTCTACACTATATAAAGTCTGCTTCTTCCATCTGCTGGGAGAGAACAAACAGGCAACAGAATGAAGAGGCTGTATATCATCAAGTACCAGATTTAGTCATATACATACCAGAATTTAAAGATCTTTTGCCCATAAGTCCAACAAAGGAGTCTGTTTTATGCCCTGAAAAATACATTTGGGCATGTTTTAATACATTTTAAATAGGCAGGCTTTTAGGTAACGTGTTCTTATGGGAAGGAAGACACAGGCTCCAAAACTGTTCATCTCTCAGACTAGTTGCTCACACCACTTGGACAACAGAGGATGAACATCAGTCTGATTAATCAGACTAAACAGGTTAGACCAAGGCACAGGCCAGTTGGTGGACACGTTCTCGTTAAATTAGACTTTGTTTTGTTTTGTGGTTTGTTTTTTGTTTGTTTGTTTTTTAATTAGAATGGAAAAACAACAGCCAAAAACTGTTTCTTATTCCTCTCGCCGTTCAATTCCTATTGATTTGAGCACACGCACAAGAAGGCAGTGTCTTGGCAGTGTCTTGGTATAGCCTGCATCTGCATGATGCATCTCTTCTACCTGTTGGTGTTTTTTTCTCTCTAATGTGGAAGAAAAATCTCCCTCAAAGGTCAGACAGAGCCCTTACTGAAGGGGAAGCAAACAGGACTCTGTCTGGACATGTCTGAGCTAGACAGTCTGGCTCTATTTTTGGAATATTTATGAGTTAACATATTACCTCCCTGTCCCATTAGTACTCCTAGAGGCACTGGATGTGTAGAGGATTAATTACTTTAAGTTTTGGTCTACAGTGTGTATCAGGTATAGGGCTAGACATAGTTTCAGATAAAGAAGAAAAAAGAAACGTTCTTCTTTCTCTAAGCTGACTTTTGAGGCAAACTTAGAAGTTTCTCTTTGGAAAGAATTTTGCTTGGCTAAGACGAATGATCCTCAGACTTCACAGGTATTAACTCAAGCTGAAGCAGTTTCAGAAAACTTGAATTTTTTACTTTATGAGGCAGGTTATCTGACATGAGCTTTGTTTCAGACTCTTTAACTGGTCTTCCAGTACATAATCCTAGTGATAAGACATTGTGCCTAGCTGAACACTGGGACAGCTCCTGACCCCTGTGGACAGAGAAGATCTCACAGAATATGAGATCAGTTTTTCTTATTAAGTCTTCCAGCCCATCTAAGTGTCTTCAGATAAATTCGGAGATTAAAATCATTGCTGTGCAGAACAAGGGAACACTACTCTGCTGGTAACATCTCCTGCTTAGTGTTATCCAGATGCAAAACAAGGCACACTTATTAACAGGGCAAGATGTGTTATTTATATAGCATCACATCATCAATCAACCCCTGCTATTGATGGGGGTCTGATTCCCACACAGACAATACTGAGAGCATGGATACAGTATCTGACATGCGATGACTTGGGCTCTCCCATGGAAGCATTTCTGGGGATTTGGGAATTCACTATTCTAATTTTCCAGATTTTGCCATCTTAATTGCTCCTCTCCAAGTCTGGCAGCAAGCCTGCCTTGCCTATGAGAAAGGCTCACAGAATCCCCCCCTGGGGAAATAAGAGAGCTGCAACATCCACACATTATGTGGATTGAAATCTCAAAGCTTGTGGCAGCTCAGATGATGTACAGGCTCATGGCTGTACTGGAGTGTGTGCATGTGTGAATCCTTTAACAGAGTATTTCTCCACCACTGGTGATGCCCGTCCTTAGCTGAACCCAATCCCCTTCTAACTAATCCCCTCAACTGCCCTACTCCTCATTTAAATATTTGAATACTTTTAAAAATACTTAAGATATTTGCTTTTTTTAAAACTTACTTTTGTGGGAGATCTGGCCATATCCTGATTGGAAGAGGAAAGGAAAGAGGGAAAAAAAGGAAAAAAGAATTGTTGAGACAGGATTGGCATATACAAATGATGCCACTGCAATGCTTTGAAGAAACAAATAAAGAAACTGCTGTACACCTATTCCATCTAAGTGATCATTTATAACTGCATTTCTCTTTGAAATGAGTACAAAAACTTGTTTTAGCTAAACCCACACAATTTAGAACTGTTTATTTCCAGTTTCTTAGATCAATTCTTGTACTGGTAAACATGTAGAAAACACAGCAATAATTGTATACACAACAGATATCCACATTTGGGCAATTCAGTGGCATGACCAGTTCCTGACCCATGAATTATTGCGATACTCCTTAGTGGTATTTACATACTGTAATTGGGGTGCACCTAGCACTTTGATGTGAAGCCTACTCTTTCCCGATTAGTGAGTTTATCTGGTATTAAACATGCAAAACCCAAAACACGTACCCTAACACTCTACATGGCACCTTTGGGGAAAGGTTTATCACGCTGAACCCGAGTGGTAACCGTTGTAAGGTCTGGGGTGGCACAAGGAAAAGGAACATGAGGGGAGACTAGAGGGCCACCCCCCCAATGCCCCCCCCCCCCCCCCCCGTCACCCCCCTCCGCCGTTCCCGCCCGCCCCACGACTGCCGTCTGCCGCCCCCCCCGGCGA
>WYDI02020197.1:8505-122622 GCA_009867235.2 Psittacus erithacus | reverse complement strand
TGAAAGTCAAAACCACAGCACTGCACCAGCTACTAAGAAGGAGAAAAATGACTGCTACTGCTGAACCCAGGACAGTTTTACACATCAGCAGGCAAAAACCCCCACCATAGGGGTTCAGATGCAAGAAAGTTTCTAAAGATAATATACAACTATTTGTATATTTTCTATGAAAGACACTGTCAGATCACACTACATTTCTTGCATAGGTAAGACTGTGGGTAATAGGCAATCTTACACGTAGTATATTGTCATTTACCTGTACCCAGGCAAACAAAAATGAATCCTAACCAAATCAGCTAATTCTCCAGAGCACAAGATGTAGGTATCACTGTCTTATTTATCACAGCTAATGGTGCTAAAAGAAGAAAACATGTTTTACCCTCTCTGTCCTTTTTACTTTTGGCTTGTGAAGCAGTAACAAGGATATGAGCTCACTCCAACAGACACAGTACTTTAATAGAATCCACTTTTGCCTGTGAACAATCATTCGAAGAAATAATATGTTCTGGTAATCTCAAAGTGAAAAAGGTATAACATTTAAAATCCTTTTTCTCATCTGAAGTGTCATATTTAAGAACTGCTCAGACACCAGTGGCATGACAGACATCAAAGCTCCAAAACATAAAACCAAAAGACAGGTCAACATAAGATACTTTAGGTTATTTTTAATATAGAAAGAACATCAGGGAAGGCCAGAATGCACCCAGGAACATAGCAACTAAGGTAAGTGTATTACTACTTTCAAACACACTGTGAAGCTTATCATAATAAAGAGCAGTCTCCTGTCTCATTTCCAGCTTTTTCCACTCACCATTTAAATTTATCTTTAGTTAGCAAGTAAACAATCATCTCTAGGTAACAGCACACACTAATAAAGTAGCAACAGATTAACCCTATAGGGTTCAAGCAGAAATCAATAGGGTATTTATCTACCTTCAAGTATTCTGAGATAAATCACCATTACTGCCTTTCTAACCCTTCTCCTAATAGGATAAATGAAGCTCCTGAAATGCTGAAAAAGAGTTACAATTCATGAGACCGAACCTCTGTTGTTGCTTCCTCTCCCATATATCCATCATGTTGTTATTCTGTATTTGAAGCACTGTGCCCCTACAGCATTGAAATGCCTCATCTGAACTGAGTATGTATAGTGTTAAGACCCTGTGAGACTAGTGAAGGTGTGAGGAAGCACAGAAAAAGTAAAGGGTCTGACCCTAATAAAAAGTGTATTGTAAGGATTCTGTCACAGTAAACACAATCATTTTTATTACACACATGAAGTTTTGACTTCAGTTTCTAAGCTGAATGCGTATCTCAAATGCACCAGTTGTGTCATCAGTCACCACAGTGAAACAGGAAAATTTATTTTCCTAGGTTTCCGTTTGCACTTTCTGACTAGTCGTAGAAAAGATCCTTAGGTTTACCTGGGACAGATCCTCTGAGGGAGATGTCACTCTGCAGCTTGACTGGGCTGCTTGCAGAACAGGATTTGAAACTGGTTGCGATTCCAGTTCGGCCATAAGCATTGGACCATGAGCTGTGCCCTCATCTCCAAGAATTTCTGCCAAAAGATAAAAATAAAAATAAAAAAATTCCTTGATGGACTGGACAAATAATGTCCCAGCCAACCCGTGGCAAGATGTGGAACCTGTCAAGATTCAGCAATGGGACACGCAATGTTAAAGTGAATTGCTTCCTCCTTCCATGGCTCATTGTATAACCTTTAAATTGTTCTTGTGGGGAAAAAGAAATAAGAAATACATGACTGTGGAAATTGAAGAAATAAATAAGTTTTATCATCTGTAGATTTCTAACATGGCAAGCGTTTACGGTAACTTCAAAGCTGTATAGTTCATTATACTATTATATGCTTTATGAGCTTAGCACACACATTGGAAAGAGATTGGAAAGGCTTCTTCATGAAAATATTTCACTGTTGTCTGAATTAAAAGAAACCGGTACATAGTCTTTTTTAAAAGGGATAATTTGCTATATAATCCAGCATTTATCATGCTTTTGCAGCCTGCAAGTGTGTAAAGCATCTTTATGAAAAATGCACTGACAGCTCATGAACTAACTTTAGCCTCCTGCTATTATACAGAGCCAAAGAATTAATTTTAAGCCTAATTAACTATAATCATTGTTTAATTAACTGCAATTATTGTTCACTTTAAGACTATATGTGCCACATTCCATTTGCATGTTGGTTTTTATGTTCATGACTTTAGGCACTGAAAACAAGGCTTTATAAATGAAAGACTGATCAAGGTGCTGTTATATACCTACATAAACAACACCTGCTCCATCCTATAAATAGACATCATGTTTCCATGACACAAATAAAAACCGTTCACGAAACTGAAGATACCCATAGACATACAATCCCCAGAATTCTTACAGACATATCTGTAACTCATTCTCACAGAGAAATTGACCATCCACTGCAAGGTTAAATGTACAGAGATACACACCCTGAAATATGTGAACTTTGAAACCTACTGGTGTAGCACTTAATATTAGCCCTAAAAATAATTACAAAATGAAATTATGGACCTGCACTGTAACTCCTGTGGCTATCAAGGAATAGCTCTTTGTCCTAACCTGAAATAGACTGAAGGACATATAATCTCACATACCAGTGGGCAGATAAAAAAGATTTGGAAGAAAAGTGGAAATAATCACAGAGCATTTCTTCCCCCTCCACCCCATTCCCCACCTCCAAAACCAGGCTATTTCCTATTCAGTGTTGACTTCACTATCAAAAGGACTTGGACACAAGATTTTGAGTTCCTCTATAATATGAAGAAACTCTTGTTATGAAAGCAGATTCTACAATGTTATTTCCTCAGCAATGTGAATGAATACTGTGCCAGTGTTCAGCACAGTATTCATTGAAGGGCAGGGAGAGAAGCTAAGTTAAAAATCATCAGAATGCAATGCAACTCAGTACTGGATTATTACAGATGTAAAAGCACAGGGCATTCCCCTCTACATACCTGAAAAGGTACTTCTAAACTTGATTTTCAGGTAACAACAGAGAAACTGGGATTAAAAAATAAGGGAGAGGAAGGATGCACCACTGGCTGCATAACTGTTTTCAACTGAAAAGAAATAAATTATTGCTTTACCATAGCAACTCATCCCTGCAATACTTTGTGCAAGCCATTATGTGTATGCCTCAGTTACCCTCCTCTAGGGAAAAAAGAATTTCCACAGGAATATATGAAGCTAAAAGATATTGCCCATTATGAGACACTGCAGTATCACCTTGATAGAGTGATAAAACCAAGGAGGAAGTGTGCTGTGTAAGGGCACAGAGAGAAGGATCTTCAACTGCCAGTGTTAACACCTGTCCTATGGAAAATGACTTCAAGAATGGTTAAATTAAGTGGTTTTGAGAACTGAATTCAACTTAAAAGAATAAAATACACATTTTCCAAGTAAACTTCTCTATAGGCAAGTGGGTACTTGCCATGATTTTTGTTCAAATTGCAGAATACTATAGACAAAGGAGAGTGAAGGCAAGGCTTCAATTAAATGCAGTTCTCAAAATAGAAATGCAAATAATTTCATTGCAGAAATCACCTATAAATTTTTAATTTTGGAGTTTTAACATATTCACTGAAATTATTTTGGATACTGTTGTAGAAGACCCTCAGAATCCACATAAATATCACAGAGGAGAAATAGCAGCCTAATTGTACCTCCAATTTCAGCAAGCTGCCCTGGAGATGGAGAACGGAATCTCTGGTGTGGTCTGTTCTCAGAAGTCTGAGCTGTAGGACGATCCATATGAACTGAATGTCCCATTAGGACTCTCTCTGCTGCTTTGGTCAGCCTTGGTCTTTGACCTTCACTGAGCTGCCCAACACTATTATCAGAATCCTACATAGAACAGCAACATCAGAACAGTAAATATAAAAAACAGCAGTGTATTTCTTTCAAAACCACACACAGTTATCTAATTACATTAACCCTTAAAGCATATAAAAAAAAAAATCTACAGAATCAGTCATACAGAATCACAGAATATCAGGGTGGAAGAGATCTCAAGAATCATCTGGTCCAACTTTTCCAGGCAAAGCATGACCTAGACCAGGTGGCCCAGCACTGTGTCCAGCCAAATCTTAAGTGTCCAATGTTGGGGAATCCACCACTTCCCTGGGGAGATTATTCCAATGGCTGATTGCTCTTATTGTGAAAATTTTTCCTCTAGTGTCCAACCCCAGTCTCCCCAGGGGTAACTAGTAGTTACTAGTAGTAATAGTATATTATTAGCATTGAATAGAGAAAACTGAAAGCAAGGTGGTATCACCTAACTGGGTTTGAAAATAAGACCTATATTTATCTGTACTGGACAGAAAAGAATCACTTAGAGACAAAGAACAGTTTGGAGCTGTTGGGGCTTTTTTTGTAGTGGTATCCCAACATGATCAGAACCTAAGTTACATTTTTAGCACATGGAGTCTTTAATATTACACATACAGCCATTGTTGACTGCCTGACCTTGCAGTACTGGAAGCATGTAAATGCTTCTGATGCTCTTTTGTACAGCATGTCAGATAAGAAGTTTAATTTTTAAGCAGGTTTGGATGGCACTTAAAATAGGGATTGTTCTCTGAATTCTGACTTTCAAAGCTCCAGAGAAAAAAACTCCAGCTTGTTTCTATGCAGGAAAACAGATTGAATACACATACACACACATGCAGAGTATGATTCTAAGGCAAACCTAGCAATACCTAGGAGAATATTCTTCCTCTTGCAAATGAGAAAGTATGCTTGCACACATCTTGCCAGATTCAGATGTAAGTTTGTTAGTGTCTTGTATGGACAGACTGAGTAGTTTGTAAGTATGGGAAAGGGAAAAAGCAAATTAGAGATGCATCTGTAATCAGTGCTTATGAGAAAATGTCATGACAATTACAGTCAGACTCAGAGCTGACGCTATAGAAAGCTTTTCACTAAGCCCATCCACTGGAGCTCATTAAGCAAAAAAGACATACAAAGGAATAGTTAAGGAGGTGAGTGAAGTTACTAATTATTTAGACTAAACTGACCAAGACAGATGGAAAAAACTGCATATGCATCAATAAAATCACAAAAAGCAAGATCTGCCATAAATAAAACTGCTGATAAACCATATTGCAGTATTCAAAGTTCACTTCCTTTAAACATTCCTCTAGCTATGTTGATTAGAATAGACGCCCAGTTCAAACTATTATTTTCCACATAGAAAACAGTTAAATGTGTGGCAAAAAATGACTGTTATCCTTTGTTAAGCAGACAGTTACAATTTTCTGTTAGTCCCTTTTTCTGACATCTGGGTATTGATATTTTTGAGGTTTTGTTCCAAGATCAGTATCAACAGCATGTGCAAAAGAGCATGCAAACATTTGCTGAGTTTTCTTCATACCTCCTTAGACCTCTCAGATGGCTGTTAAGTGCAGTGAACTTGTACTGTTAAACATGCCGCCCATACTGCTCAAGAGACAGAAAACTGCCCTGGTACTCAAATCAACAGAACAAATCCAGTAGACTGGAACAATCACATAAACACCTTGAAAACTAGGTATGCGTGATACTACACACAGTTTTGTTTATAACAACACTTAATCTCCAGTGTTTTTAAAAGTTTTACACAAGAACAAAGCCAACAGAAGTGGGGTCACTTCCAGCAGGGGAGTAAGTGTATGAACTTGTTCTATAGCCAACAGGAAGGATGAGCTTGAAATATTACTTTTGAGTAGGAAAATATCACTTCAAAACTACCTTATTGGCAGGAAAAGGACTGTAAGTTACCTCCAAATGGTACATTCCTTCTTGGGCAGCAAGAGGTGCTTGATTTAATTTGGCTAAAAGAGTCAGGACAGGATCTCTGTGATAGCCTTTATCTGGTCTTCTCACCACTTGCCCCTCACTGGGAGGATCATAATCCTAAAACAAGAAAACAAAATCTACATAACTTGAATCAGTCTTACTATTAAAAAAAAGCATAAATTGTGAACTAAAGTTGTTAGTTTCCACACAGAACTCATGTCATTAAAATCTAGGCATTTAAAAATAAGCAAACTGACAACACACTGCTTTCTCCTTTTACCCACAGGCATGCAGAGTCTATTTGATCCATAAGACTGCAATACTTAGAGAAGACCAAGGTCCTTTAGGGCTCCAAAGTTCAGGAAAACAGTTAAATCCTCATACATACTGGTTACTAGGAACAATCTGGCTGCAAAATTACCCTCACCAGCTAGGATTTAGCTTCCTCAACCAGAGAGCCTAGTTTAAGGATGAAGGACTATTAGAAGGAGTTACAATCCAGCTGACAAAGA
Organism: Psittacus erithacus; assembly: GCA_009867235.2. Lineage (NCBI taxonomy): Eukaryota > Metazoa > Chordata > Aves > Psittaciformes > Psittacidae > Psittacus > Psittacus erithacus. The sequence continues at coordinate 116,293 of WYDI02020197.1, read as the reverse complement.
TAACGAAGAACATCTTAGAGAGCCTAGCCTGATTAAAAGAAATTTAGGTTCTCTTTATAACAGACTCTTAAGCCCAGAATGTAAGAGAGTGGCATACTGAGGAGGCATGTAAAGGGAAGCCCACAAAAGGAACTTTTATAGTCTTGATTAAGAGGAGGATGTTCTCTTCAGGTGCCTACACATTCACATGGCGAAGTCTGGACAACAGACAGAAAGATCTGCAAGTTCAAAGAGCACAGTCTCACACTACGACATGAATGAAATCATGGATATTAGACAGGGAAGTACGCACAAGTGAAGTATGCCATGTATGGCAGAAATGTTTGGGAAGGATAGCCAGGGAGAAAAGTGGATTCCTACTGAAGGACATTTAAACTTTGCATTATTGAGGTTGGAAGGGATGTCTAGAGGTTGTCTAGTCCAACCCAACTGCACAAGAAAGCACCTTCTGCAGTGTTTGGCCACCCTCACAGTAAAAACATTTCTTGTATTTAAAAGGAATTTCCTGAATTTCAATCTATGCCCACTGTCTCCTGTCTTTCACTGGGTACCACTCAGAAAAGTCTGGCTCTGTCTTCCTTAGTTCCTCCCATCAGATATTATTTATACACTTTGCTAAGTTCCTCTCAGAGCCTTCTCTTCTCCAGGCTAAGCAATCCAAGCTCTGAGTATTACAGATGCACCACTCCCTTAACCATTTCTGTAGTCCTTTGCTGGAATCACACCAGTAAATCCTTATCCTTCTTGCACTGGAAAGCCCATAACTGGACACAATACTCCAGATGCTGTCTCACCAGTACTGAGTAAAGAGGAAGAACTATCTCTCTTGACCTGCTCTTCCCAATGCAGCAAAGGATGATGGTGGCCCTATTTGCCACAAGGGCACACTGCTGACTCAGATTCAACTTGTCCACCAGGATCCTCAGGTTCTTTTCTGCAAAGCTGCTTTCCACCCTGTCAGCCCCCAGCATGTATTGGTGCATGGACTTGTTTGTTCTTGGTTGTAGCACATGGCACTTGTCCTTGATGAACTTACATAAGATTCCTGTCCGCTCATTTCTCTAGCTCAGTGAGGTCCCTCTGAGTGATGGCACAACCCTCTGGTGTACAAAACCAGTTCTGTATCACCTGTAAACTCGCTGCTGATGCAGTCTGTCCCATCATGTAGGTCATTACTGAACATGTTAAACAGCACTAGTGCTAGTATTGACCCATAGCATACACTGCTAGTGACTGGCCTCCAGCTGGACTTTGTGCCACTGACCTCAACCCTTTTAGCCCAGTAGCTCAGCCAATTTTCAATCCTAGGTCAAACCATTCCTTGAATTCACAGACATCCATGTGCTCATTGATGGTCTGAGTCGAGATCAGAGGGGAAAGGAACACTAGGGGTGCTGTGGGCAAAGTCTGCTTCATAGCACCTGAACAACAAAAAGAGGAGTCCTTCTACAAAACATTAACAGGGGTCTGACGATTCCAAGTCTTCATCCTCATGGCAGATCTCAACTATCTGAACATCTTCCAGAAGATGTGGAGGCCATCCTGAAGTTTTTAGAAATCCCTATGGAGTTACCTTCCAACCAATACTGTCATAAAGAAAACAGTTTAGTTTAAATATGGTATTGCTCTACCTGATACTATTATTTATACGACAGCTATGCCCTACTAAGAGGCATTACACAGACAGGGGAAGTCCAAGTATTTGAGGAAAAGGAAGAGTGTTAACAGAGAAAGGGAACGGAGAATACCTTGACTTGGGAGGCTTTCAGGTCAACAGACTAAAGCAAACATCAGATAAGAAACTATACTGAAGTTTTAAGCAGTTTTACCTAATTCCAGCCTCAGCTAACCTACTATAATAATTTAAGCACACAATTAATTAAAAGATGGCTCAAAGCTGAAACAGTTCAGAGTACAAAAATGTTCTGTTCTTTTTAAGATGTCTTAAAACTGAAAACAACAAAGAAATTAAAATGCATATTAGCTATCTCTCACCTACAGAAGTATATAAATCACTCAACTTTTTAAAAAAATACAGTTAGTTTGCACATGTTTTTTTCCTTTGGAGCTCTGAAATTCAAACCTTCTTTGTAAGTGCACAGCTTAAAACCATAAATTCAGAAAGTTTGTAAGTGAAAATGTTTAAAGTGCATCCAATTTATCAAGATGCTTATGGTATAATACCACACTAACTCCATTTCCTTGCAAAACATTTCCTTACCATTTCATTGGCATCTTGTAAAGTACTACTTAAGCTCTCAGCAAGGTTTGGAAGACGCAATCCTCCTCCTCCTAAGGCTGAAAAATATTTTAAGTTACTAATACTAAAAAACATGCAAGTTATATGAAAGAAAGTCAAGGCCACATTCTTTAATAATTGCAACAGAGTGCTTTCGTAAAGCTGGAAATTCCTACGGCCTGATGTGCATTACAAAGACATATTTTCAGCTTTCAAGAAGATTGCTCTTACACCTTTCTTTCAATAAACACTTAGTATTTAGTACCACATGGTGCAAGACAGCCCCAATTGTTTTCCACGTTGATCTTATGACAATAGGCAGATTCAAACTTTTTTCATCAGTAAGCAGATGCATTTTGTTCAGAGACAAAAAAGAGAGACATGAGATCTTTTAAATCCAAAACCAAGAACTGACAGTTAAGGACCAGGTTAAAGGCTGCAGTTTTCCCAGAAAATGTATGAACTGTAACTTCAGTAGGCTGCAAGAGAAGTTTATAAAGAAACAAAAAGTTAATCTGAATTCTAATTTCCACGGATTTGTCTGCTTAGTTACCTCTTGCAGCCAGCACCTGTCCATAACTGAAGAGTACCTCTCCTTCTGAAATGGGTCTGTCTGCAGTTTCTGTTTCCGTTTCTGTGAGTGTAAGGCTGCTTGCCTGTGTGGACTGCCCAGAACTAACCGTAGGCACAGGTGATGGAACCTGTGGATTGCAAGGAAGCAATTCGAAGGGCCTCACTGACGACTGCTGAGATGGTAAAATCAAGGCCTCTGGTTCCTCATCATTAGCCACTGACATCTCACTATAATGTAAGAATGTACATTATGAATACACTAAAATGCATTGAAAAATATAGACTAAGGTCTTTAATCAATACTGAAAAATTAACTTGCAAGTATTTTTTTTTTTTTCATTAAAAAGCACAGCATTTTACAGAGTAGTCCAAGAATCAATACAGTTAAATATTGTTCATTAATTTCTGGTTATAACTAAAAATTACCATGTGTATTCTCACTCAAATAATAGAAATATTTCATTGCTAGTACATCTACTACTGGCACATGTAACAATACTAATTTGCTACATACAAAGTTCAGCAAGATGATAAGTAATGACTAATAAACCCTGACAAAGGTCCTGATATCACATTTTTCTCCAAAAATCAAAGAAAACAATTAAAAAAAAATCCATCAATGCTTCCTGATATACATTAAGCATTTCTTTCCACTGACTTTTTGAGGATATACATTTTGGGGTTTGGGTTTGTTTTTTTCAGAAATGAGAAAACCATGCAGCCTGTTCAACTCACACAGCCTTAGGACAGAATGCTTCTTCAGTTAAGGGACTGGGTTTCTCTTCTTCTAGAGGAAGTTCTGCATCATCCCATGGGTTTGCGGGCTTTGGACTTTCCAATTTTGCAGCTTTGGAGACCCATTCTGAGGCAGGAGGGCTTGGTGTGGTTATTCCAGGTGGTGTATTGACAGGGGTAACCACAGGTGTGCCAACACAACTAGTGGTAGATGGAATCTCAACTCCTGCATGGGTAAAGTCAAATCTCAGATCAGAAAGGAATGCAGGAACTAAACCTCAGGCAAAAAGCTAGTCAGTTTGCCTAAGCACTTGTTTTTGTGATACCTTTTAATAATCATGAAGACTAGATTAAGACTAGTTTCTTTTAAGTACAGTGTTGGCATCTGAAGGAGCTAGAATAAAACCTCAATTGCTTACTTCCCTTAATAAGGGAGACTGCTCTGTATTTTAAAAACTAAGCTGTTTTACTTGAGGAGTGTAAATTTGGCTTAATTAACATTAGAACTACAGGAAGGAGCCAAAGACAGCTATTTTTCTGATGTGAAAAATTGTGGAGGAGCTGGGAGGAGTGGAAATCACACACACGATAGAAATGTGCATTAAGTTCGAAAATAGAATTGTTACCAAATAAAAGATGTTTGCTTTTTACACAAATTAGTCCACATTTTTTGTATTACATGAGTTCCTACTTGAATGATAGCCTCAAGAATATTACCGAGAGATGACACGACTTTGAAGATGAAAATTAAAGGCAGTAGATTAAAGCATATTTGCAACTTCTAAACTTCAATTACTAGTTTCACTACCTGTTTCTTTAATTTGTTCATGTTTGTGAACATCCCCATTCATTTCTGTAAGAGACAGAGAAGACTCTGGAGTTTTGACCGGAGGCAATTCTTTTTCTGAAGGTGGTGTTTGTGGTGGTGTGGCCTGGGGTGTTGGCAATGGAGTAGGAACAAGAGATTCCTGAAGGGAAAAAAAATAATCACAATCACAGTTATTATCTCAATGCAAAATTCCTATTTTTCAAGTATCCACAGATACAGCTGAGAAAGAGAGAAAGGCAGGTTACCAGAGAACAGGAACAGTTGTTGCTTAGAAACATGCTTCATGGATCTAATTCCTCTATTTAAACATAAAGTGGCACCAGGCAACACACTTAGATTAAGTAAATTATGCATTAGAATGATTACATTTGGAAATCATTATATATAGAACAGAACAGACAATTTCAGTTGGAAGAGACCCACACCGATCACCTAGTCCAACTGCCTGGCCAATTCAGAGCTTACCAAGTTAAAGCATGGTATTAAGGGCATTGTCCAAATGCCTCAAGCTCTGACAGGTTTGAGGCATTGACCACCTCTCTAGGAAGCCTGTTCCAGGATTTGACCACCCTCTCAGTAAAGAAATGCTGAGAGAACTGGGTTTGTTCAGCATAGAGAATAGAAGGTTTAGGGGAGACTTTACCACAATGTTCCAGTATTTAAAAGGTGGCTATGAAGATGATGGAGACCCTTTTTACAAGGAGTCCTATGGAAAAGACAAGGTGCAATGGGCACAAGTTACTGCTGGGGAGATTCAGCTGGACACTAGATAAAATTTTTTCATAATGAAAACAATCAGCCTTTGGGATAATCTTCCCAGGGAAGAGGTGGATTCCCCAATACTGGACATTTTAAGATTCCGCTGGACAGGGTGCTGGGCCATCTAGTCTAGATCATGCTTTGACAACCTAGAAAGGTTGGACTAGATGATCCCTGAGGTCCCTTCCAACCTGGTATTCTATGATTCTGTGACAATGTCCAGTCTAAATATTATTTATATTATTATCTTAATTTTAATAAAGCATTTAATGCCATGTTAAGCAAGAAAGCATTTCATTACATAGATAAAATTATTGTACTGACTCCATTTTATGGTGAGAGAATCAGTCAAAAAGAAGATACAAAGAAAGCAACAGCCAAAACAGTAAAGCATTAAAATAAGCATGTAATTGTGATGTTCCAAAAAAAATGAAAGAGATGGAGATAAATGTGACAAGCAAGTATGATGGCTGCTGTTTAGCCTGCTATGAAGGAATATGATGGACTTTTCCAGGGTCTTTCCAGCCCTGTTCTCTGACTGTTCAAAAAAAAAACCAAGATAATGGGGCTAAAGGAAGGCTTCCAGGCTAGTTTGTGAAAAATAAATCCTCAGACTGATTATTTTTAATAAAAACTCTTCTCAGAAGTGGGACATGCTAACTCATTTGGCAGTTCACACACAACTGCATGACATTGCGAACACCGAAGAACTCGGTAAATGAGCAGGTGAAGTTCTAGGTAAGAAACTTCACAGCAAGAAGGGGTAGATCAAGAATGCACAAACTACATACTTAAGAACTCCTGCTATAAGCTGAGCAGAAGCACAAAAAGGAGAGCCAAGACACTAAGGAAACTAGACCTTGCATACTACCTTATTATTAAAAATGTCTATTAGCATATTAGTGCTACCCGTGGTCAAGACATTTAAATTGGAAAACATAAAAGTGCTGCTCATCACCAAGAGTTGAAAAATGGTACACATACAGATGATTGCTTTATTTAGCCTAATCAAAGGCCAAAAAGGACAAAACTAATCTCTTGAAGTGTGCAAATGAATACATACATAGTAAGGAGAAACAACCATTTCAGCTTAAGATCATTTCAGTTTAAGCTGATACAGAAACAAGAAGGCTTAAGAGGGCCATCAGTAAACACAGAATGGTTATTAGAAGAGGTTCCTAAGTGTCAGAATAAGATACAAAGAACAGTCTGCTTTAATACCATACACTCCTCAATCTGTAAGGGAGCGGGGAAGAGCCCTCTAGATGCAGAATGGCTGTATTCAAGCTTGGAGCAGTGAAATGATTACGTCTGACTACAGCAGGCACTAGGTAATATTTCAGTCTATATGCACTGTAGCAGAATAGAATAATTGATTACACTTTTCACAAAGCTTTGAATAGTTAGATTTCTAAGTGCAGCAATTTCCACATTCATCCCAAAGACATTATACAACACCAGATTGTCGAACAGCCATGTTGTTCTCAAAATAAGAGCCAGCTGTCATTTGATTATCAAAGGCAACAGAGAAAATTATCCTGTATTACAGGAAGCTCGACTAATCATTTAAGCATTTACTAAGAACTACTGAACTGAAAACTTAGAAAGAATTTATAGTAATTTTACAGATATGAAAGAATGGCGGCAAGCCCACAAGACCCAAAATAATATCGCTCTATTTCTTATATAAAGAAATTAATTTCTCCATATTTCATTTTGTCACAAGAAAGTAGCACAGCTATTTTTGTCAAAAATAATATGAGCTATCTTTTGGCAACATGAAATTAAGTACTGAGTCTTTCCATTAGAAATCATATTTGTGCTCAGCCTTAAAGTAATTAAATAAATACAGCATACTGCATGTAGCACAAAGGAATTTTTTTTTCCCCTTTTCAACACTTTTTAAAACTGAAATAGTTTTAATCTTGTTGCTTGCTGGAGTATAAAAAGGAATAATCAAAAAATACAAATCATGCACATTCAATTCATCAGTCTTTTTCCATCATTTTTGTCTTGCACAGTTGAACCATCATGCCACAAAGAAATTATCACTTAGAACTTCAGTAGGAAAAAGCTTAAGTAAATTGGACTCTTACCATCATAACCATTGTACTTGGAAGAACATTTGTACCAGGAACTGCTTTCTGAGCCTGCTTGTTTCCCAGCATGGTTGCAATTGTTTCACTGAGGGCTTCATTTACAAAATGACTTATCATTTCTGAGTCCACAGGCATGCCAGCATTGATGAAGAGCTGAAATCCTCCACCACCTGCAACTTCAACTGAAAACATAAAACACACATCCAGATCCCACTTCTTAAAATGCATACTCTGTACTACAGCAACTCATTTCATTCTCCATGAACTTTTAAACATTCCTTTGCAAAGAGTGATTTCTTTTTTATTTTACAGATAGGTAAACAACAGTAGGGAAGCAACTCAGGATCGTAAAAGAAGGCAGCAGCACAGGGCAGGGACATCAGGGGAGAAACGCATTTATCTCCGTTATCACACATTTATATAAGAGAGGTAATTTTTTACAAACCTATTAAGAAAATAATAACTCCTACTTACCAATATCAGAGGTTACACTATCACTGTCTCCACTCTCTGAGGTGCTAACACTGGGCACAGTTTCTTTCTGAACTGGGTACATCCCACTGATAACTCTTGCCATTATTTCTTGTTCCACCCTAGCAAAATAAAACCTATTTAACTATCGGCATACACCAAGACACCTAGAAGCACACAAAAGAGCATTCTTGACATTAAATGCAAGGTAGCTCAAAAAGAAGGAAGGTGATGAGAATAAAGGGAAGGTATTTATATCAAGTAATTTCTTCTTCTTCCATACATATTCTCTTGTCACTTTGTTGTATTGCAACTCACCAATTTATCAACCTGTTTTCTATAGTTTCTCTTCTTTGAATCAGTTCATCCAAAATATCAGTAGACTGCTGAGGAGCAGAAACCACCGGAGGAAACAAAGGACCATTGTATTTTGGTGAGGCAACTTTAAACTGTCCACTAAGCTCCAGAAGAGGCTCACAGAACTCTGGAATTTCATCCCTCTCCTCTTCCTGATCCTAATAAATAAGTAGTAAATTAAGTTATGATGCGTTTCTGGAAGGCAATGTCATTAAGGTAACCATAAGATTTTTTTTCTTTAAGAAACATTAGTAGATGTGTCACAGCATATAAACCACATTCTCCCTCCTAAGTATGTTGAACTTAACTGATGCAATTCTAAACTTAGCAAATCATAAATCTGTAGAGGCATAAAGCTATAGAAACTGCTAAGTAAAACATGATTTGGCTCATATTTCCTGCCTGTGCTGCACAGGGCAGGGAGCCAATGGTAATGCTAATACTTGAGAAATTTACTTGTGACATAAGTCAGGTTTCTTTAATATGTATACTCCAGAAATGCTCCTCCTTTAAACAAAAAAGTTTAGAAAACTTTCCACAGTTCTTGTTGGGTTCTTTCTTCCTTTTTTTTTTTTGGTTTTTGGTTGGTCTTGTTGGGTTGGTTTTTTTAGAAATTAAAATTTTACTTTAAAGTCTCCTGTTTAAAAAGATACATTCCCCAAAGAAAACGAGCATGTTATCAGTCAAAACTCTAATAAAGTTGCCAGCACCGAAGACTAGATATTAATAATTTACATGTGTTACATGTACGGTTATCCTTCCATCGATTTCAGCTCCTGAAAGTTAAAAAGTATTTCTGGGTAATCAATTCACAAGATCCTCACAGACGCATTGAATTTAATGTGCTATTTCTTAAAAGGTACGGAAGTTACTTGCTGTGCACTATAATGCTTGACTATTTCCAAAGATGCCAACCTCCTTTTCTCCTCTAAGCACATACACAGCATTAAGTCCCAGAAAGCAGTCACCAACTCATCATATCACAATGTAACACTTCAGAATGTCTCATGCTGCATGAGAACCTGCATCTTTCACCCACAGTATTACAAATGAATGTCTCCAATAGCAGTATGATTCTCCAAGAAGAAAACTTGGCATGCCAGGAAGAGATGAAGAGCTAAGCCCTAAATTACCAATGAGAAGTATGTGACATTGCATAGAAGAGCTCACTGTAAATCTACATTTACTAAGATTAATCTCCAGCACAGTGAAAGGAGAAAAAAAGTCTTATTTTCCCTTATCCAAATTAAATTCACTTTTAACCCATAAAATAAACAAAAAACCCAACACTATATATTTTCTATGAATAAACCAACAAATCACTGAAAACAGAAAGAAGGAAAAAATAAAAAAATAGTGACATTTTCTCGTCTCCTTCCCCAAAACAGAATTCATACTTCTCTCCTTCCTTAATATACTTTAAAACTGAAAACTTAGATAGGCCCAGGATGGGTTTTACAACAAACTGCTATTGGGGAGCAGGATCTTTCTGGATCTTTAAATAGTAATAATTCTTCAAAGAAAAGCTGTAACTTACAAAGCAGGAAAAACAGAATATGTATAAATGGGTGACAAATTAAGATCTCTAAACCATTCTAGGCGTAGAAATAAGAAAGTGAAGTTAAATGCAGAATGGCACTCCACGCCTTGCAAGCTGATAAGCAGTTCATTCTGTTAGGATATATGTATTCATAGCCATAATTCGTTCTGACAGCAAATGTAAAGATGTCTTTGTCCAATGTTTCATTATGCGTTTTCTTCGGACTGCATTACTCCATAAATTGCCTTTGATGTTGCCTATTTAATACTTCTAAAAGCATGCAAAATACAAACATATGGATTAAATAAACAAAGTACACACAATAAGTCTTACATTTAGTAACTTCTGACAAACTTTTGCAGTTCTGCATTTCTGAACTTTGTGCAAAAATATTTATATTTAATAGTGCACAAATCCAAAAGAAAATTATATTCATTTGGGATTGATATATTATCTCTGCGGAAATAAAAAAATAAGTCACTATTTAATTATACAGATTGAACTTGCACATGTATCACCTTGTAGACCAATCTTGAATAATATGCACTAGGTTCTCTATTCCACCTCCTTGTAGACTGTTGAAAATATCTATCATGACCCTATATCAAAATACAGCATAAATTAGAAAGCCTTTCAGAAATGATCTGAATATTAATCACAGTACTTTATAAAGTATCAAGCCAAAATTTTATTTCCCAAATTACATTCAGATAATTAAAAAAGGTTTGAAATTACTAGGTGCTATAGATTAAGTATGTTTCACTACCAAAGTGTCTATACGTACAGTCTTTATGAGAGCCATCCAAAATTTACTGATGGCTTTCTTCTTGACAGATTTCTAAAGCAATTTTCACAAACAAGGTCAGGGTGGCATGTGCTACCTGTCATCTTTCGTCTGAAGAGTTAGACATGTAAAAAAACTACTGCTCCCAAGAACATCTGCAGGAAACCAGGGTGAAGGAAAATGTTTACTCTGATCTCTGCAGGTTATATATTTGCAGTGGTATTCAAAATAGAGGCAAAAATTGAGAGAAAAACATCCCTACCTTGTGATTAGGGCATGTTCAGAGAGACCAGAAAGTCTCTACTCTTAAATCCTAAAGGTTGCTAAAGGTACTACAGAATTTGGCTGCTCATAAGAGTTGGAAAGTAGACTCGGTAACTCTGAGAGTCTGTTCTGGGCTCATGTTAGCTGAGCAAGTTCCTCAGCCTGGAATAAGGCAGGGTCCTTGCAAGGGCTGACCATAGGAAACCTTTTCTGTACAGAAAGCCTGAACCTACTTTTTTGATCAAAAATAAAGAGGTGTGTAAATCAAAGCTGTAACAGCTTTTTCTGCTTTAGTCTACATTTAAATTATCTTATTCTGCAATAAGAGCATGTTATTCAACTACTTTGGAAGGTGGACCTCTGGGTCTTTAAACATTAGACAGCAACATTGCAATGGGAGAACAATGCACATCCCCTCTTCCCATGGTAATGCTTGTGTTTTACAGGTGGGGGCACATTGCATTAGTCCTCAAAACTGTTAAAACAAATTAGTGCTAGGTTATATGATTAAAGGTTTGTCTCCATCCACAAAAAGGAGCACAAAGGAATGACAGCAGGTAAGAAAATCATCTAATATGGCAACAGAGGCCCTCAACATGACTACTCCATGCAGGAGAGGGCTCAGCCCGGATGTCCAGGAGTGAAACCCCGCAAGATGAGCCCACGGAAAAACTTTCCATAGTGCCTTTCTTCAGGTTAGGCAGGTGCATTTGGATGAGGTGATGACATGACGACTTATTATGGGGTGCAGGGAAGAGTACAACACTTTTTACGCAGTGTTTATGGGGGGGAGCCAGGGGGGGTGAGGCAAAAGCAGAAAGCAAAGAGGGGAAAAAAAAAAAGAAAAAAAAAATAAAGAGGAAAAAAATCCAGAAGAGAGAGAAGGGAAAAAGGAATGGAAGGAGGGAAGCAGGGAAAAGAAAGGATATTTCACACAAATACTTATCCTCTTCAGTTCTAACAGAATTAAGTTCTCATAATAAAAGGGGCATGGGGGAAAGACAACAATAATCTATTTTCCTGTAGAGCATTATAAGCACATTTTTTCATGAATCCAAAACCTCTTTTATAACAATATCTTTGCATTCTTTTGATGTCTTAAATAACCCTACCACTCCAGAGGCTGATTTTATGCTTCCACATTGTGTTTGTCATGCACATTTTTAAGAATGTTGTCTGTGTGGTCACAGGTCAAACATATGTTTCACTTGGAACATTTTTTTGTTATTGTGGTTAAAACACATCCCATCGCCAAAAATAAAAGATAAAAGCAATCCAGGAGAAAAATGGAAAAAAAGGTGAATAAAAATTATTCACATACAAAAATTTAACACTGCAGCATTTTTTTTCTTCGTTCATAAACCAGTTCCTTAAATAGCTTTTCTATTTTTATAAAATAAAGGTTTTTTGTGCAAACAAAAATGTTGTTTGAATAGGTTTAACTTCTCCTCTCCAATAACATAAGGTAATTTTGAAACTAAAAATTAACAAAGCATTTTCCCACTTTTGACAGGTAAGCCACCCCTTTAGGACTGTTCTAACTAACTGGTAATGTTAAATTATTAATTCATTTTAGAAATAAAACTACCATATTGACCTGTAGGCTACAGAATTAATATCTGATGTACACTCTAATCCTGGGATTAGGAGCATATCAAACAGGTTAAAAGAATACATTTTTTGGTAGATTTTGATATGTGCACAGCAACTCTAGCTCACTGGAGAGAAGCTTGAGGAAAAAGCACTTCAACAGAAATACTAGCCAGCAACAGCAATTTCAAGTTCCCGTCCTTTACTGAATGCTAAATGCAGCAGGAGGTGGAAGTAAGCTACTCCATAACAGCTGTGTAGCAGCATCTTGCTCCCTACAGAGGCAGCCTTTTCCAGCTATCATTGTTTCTCCTTCTGCTCTTGATCTGGAGAAGTGAAATTCACCTGGTCCACCAACTTTAAGAGCTTTATCAGTCCCTACTCTAACAAGAGGCCAACTAACTAAAAATAAATAAATAAATAAATAAATAAAAGGGGCATGCTAAAAATTAAACTCTAAAAGAGTTATCTCAAATAAACCCATGTTATCATAATCCAGAAACAACATTGTTAAACATGCACTGACATCCTAACAAGACATCCAGCAAAACAAAGATTTTTGTAAACTCTTAATGGGATCCATGACATGAGTAGCAAAAATTGTACACATAAAGTCACATGCACTGCTTGTCTTTTTTCTTTTAAAGGTACATAATGTTTGACTGAAATGAGGTGATATGCTAAAGCATTTTAGGAACTCAAAAGTACACTCAAATTGCTTTATACCAAAATTTTCTAACACTGAACACTCAAAAACCACATTTTAAAATATAGGTCACCTTACTTCAAATCTGTAAGAGCATCTTACATACATATTACATTTAGAGTTGGAAATTGGGAAATCTATGTTTTATAATCACTGCTGATTTCAGAGAACTACTTTTATTTCTAGTGGACTCTAACATAAACAAAATAAAGCTATTTTTTTAAAAAAGGTTCTTTACTAAACACACTAATTTCTAATATTGTTTATATCCCTGTAAACAGTTCAGTATTTCTCGCAATGTGTATTTTTAAAGTTGCTACTAAAACTAATTTTCTACATTGTGTTTTCAGTTGTAACAGAATAATATAAAACAAATATAAAAACATTTAACAGAAAAAGACCTTAGCAATATAATTACCTGTGTGACATGAGTAACATCAACGATATTAGTTCCTGGAAACTTTGCATCTTCCTCCTCACTATGTATATCTTCTGGAGTCTTATAAAGACAGATAGGAAGTGTTAGGTGTTTCATACTGGGTGAAAAAATGCATTAGCAGAAGAACTTCATTACAAGAATGCAATTAAATCACCACTTGCTGTCAGTAGCCTGAATCCAGAAAAAATGCTTTATCCCCCTTAAAAGTTAAGAGTAATTTAAGCATAAAGAGTGATTATTAGAACTTTTTCTTGTATGATGACAAATAAAACCTCCTGTTACCAAATCTAATGAATGTGAACATCAAAAGTTCTAAGCAGTGTCATTAACTTTTTTTGTTAAAAAAAAAAACAAACCCAAATAAACAAACCCAAACCAAAAAAACAGTAAGACAAAATATTGTAAAACTAACCATTCTGTGATTCTAAAACACAGCACAAAAAACTCTAGAAGTGTCTTAAGCAATTCACTTATGTCTGATCATAGAATCATTGGATGGTTAGGGTTGGAAAAGACCTTAAGATCGACTAGTTCCAACCCCCTGCTATGGGCAAGGACACCTCACACTAGACCATGTTGCCCAAGACTCTGTCCAACCTGGCCTTGAACACTGCCAGGAATGGAGCATTAACCACTTCTTCGGGCAACCTGTTTCAGTGCCTCACACTCTAAAAGAGGGAAAAGAAAGATTTCTACAGTGTTATTTAATAAAATCAATTTTAAATAATAACGGCTATTTTAGTCCATGGTCTATGTCTTATTCAGACAATACCTTGACCACAAGACTCTGGAGGATTTAACTCCTGAAGTCAGAATAGCAGCTAACACACAGGGAAAACAGAAGGTAAAATAACTACACAAAAATAAGTCACACTATGCCTTCACACTGTCCAGTCTGTGCAATGCCCAAGACAGAAGTCCACTGGAAGAAACAGTATGCCAACACGTGCCCTAGTTTACAACCTTATCCTTCAGCATGTAGCAGTTAACCTTTCAGTTGCAAAAAAACCCCTTCATTACAGCTTAGGTTAGATTAAAAACACCTCAGAAAAATTACGTGGAAAGAGAACAAAGTAGACTGGCCAGCTCCACATACAATAGGCTAACCAGTAAATAGGCTACGCGTACGTGCCCCTAACCACTCAAGTACAGCTAAGGAACAGACAGAGGAAGAAAGAACATTCTCAGTTTTTGTGCCAGAAAACTGAAGCCAGTATAAATAAGACAGGCGTTGGGCAATGAAGCATTATAACTCTTAACTGGACAGAGAAATGCTATTCTTAAGAGTTTTGCTATGGTGATTATTTAATCTTGGAAGACCAGTGTCTAGCTGCAATTTTTCATTTTCTTAAACAAACACCTCACATTATCAATTCCTCAGAATAATTACTTCATTTTTGCTGGAACTGTCAAATTTCTCCAACTCGAACAAAATAGTGAGATAATAAATTTTTAACAAATTTGAATTCACAGACATTTAGACCAATCAATACCTGTATTACAGCATCAACAGGAGGAAGTGCGGATTCGGAGCCTGGAAGAACGTGGTTTATACTCACACTGTCACTTGAAATACTGTCAATATCTACATTTGGTAACACCTAGGATAAAATAAAGCATCACTCTGAAAATTTGTGTATTAGCTCAGCTACTATCATTGAACTTTTAAGATTCTCTCTTCTACTTGCTACTGAGACACTTATGTTCAGTGACCTCTGTTTCTCATACCTGTATCTCATAGTAACTTGGTTCTGAAAAACAAAATACTGTAACATACAAAAACTACCCCCAGAAATATTAACCTCTTTTCTTGCAGTACCTCAGTGCTCTTGTTCTCTAATTCCCTGACACTTTGTCTCACATGCGACAAAAGGTGAATATATCTATAACTATTTATAGGAGATGTGTGCTTGACTTCCAATTTGTTTACCTTATGTTGGCCTACATGCCACTATGTAGGCTGGTTATTGGATTTACATTGTCATACATCTTGTACAGTAAAATAAAGGCATAACTATATTAGAATATATTTTGTAACAAAGGCGTGTCCATTACAGCATCAAAATATGTTCCTGTTTTTTTAAAACAAAGATTAAAATGCTTGCTTAATTCTGGGGAGGGGGAAAGACCTCAAACATTTAAGAACTGGGTGAAATAACAGGAAAATGCACGTGGGTAGAATACAGTGACAAAGCAAGGGAAAAAAACACTACGCATATTTAACTGAGTTCCATGAATCAAAAATAATGAATATGAAAGAAACATTAACTTCCCTGACAGCAGACACCCCAAAAATGAATAACCAACAAAAAAAAAAAAAAAAAACCAAACCAACCCCACAAACAAAACCCCAAAAATTAAAACCACCCAACCCACTAGGTAAGGACTGCAATTGTTGTTTCATCAGGAGTGAAATCCTTGGTTTGCCTATCATGCTTGAAACAGAAATTTTAAAGGCTAAAGCAGTCATCCAAGAAAACTGACATTTACATTAATATTTCTTTTATTTCAAGTTTGTTCTGACTCAAAAATCTTATTTAAAAAAAATAAGATTTAAAAACGTCACACGGACTTATTTTACAGACACACTGCACATGCAACATACAGAAGAAACAGTTTGCTCTTTTGGTCAAATAATAAAGGTAATTGTTAAAATAAGAATAAAAACACTAGCATAGCATGACAACTTCTTGGTCCCTCCATTCTGTATGTTTCTAACACTTCATGAGACCATCTACTGATGTCAACGTAAGTTACTGATGGATGAGGCTATATTTAGTTAGCGTTTATTAAAATAAAATAAAACAAACTCACAATCAAATAATCATCACTCTTGATACGTACCTGCACAGACAATTGAGGTGGATCCTTTTTCTCTGACTTCATCTCTATTACAGCTATGTTTGGTTTTTTAATTTCAACCAATGGTTTGGGTGGCACTTCAGGAACAGAGGTTGTAATGGTAACAGGGTGTGGTTTACCTATAACAACTCCAACAGGCAGCAGCGAGACATCGTTAATTTGTGTCTGACCTAAGGAAAGACATATATAAATCTCAAAAGCCAGTAAATTAATAAATTAATGAAAAATTATATTCAGGGTGTCTGTGTTTCACATAAGACAGACTGAGATCTCATGCACAATTACAGACCAATTAAAAAGTCCCCTATTGACACTAACCAGATGATAATGCTTCACCAGGTAACCTTAAGGCTTTCCCAGCAAAAACTGTAAACTCAACACAGCCATTTTAAAAAATTACTCTTTCCTTGACTACAGTGACACCTACTGCTGAAAACAAGAATAACTACATTGTGCTGCTCAAAAACCACATACCACGCTTCTCTCGCTTCACATATTCTTAATCATACTCAAAATAACATTACACTTCATATAGCATCCCACAATTTTTTTGCTTGAGACACCCTTTTAAAAAATAATTACCTTCTTTAAATACCAATATAATACTCACTCTTCCCCAAACAAAGCCTATATAAAAGTCCCATTAAAGATCCAAAAATACAGAAGTCACGACAACGAATTTAGTGTGTTCGGCACAACCCTACTGAAATTGTTGGGCCAATGTCATCATAAGTGTTGACTCTAAGGGCCAATGATTCAGTTTCTGCTTACATGGATACCAAAGAACAAGAAGCCTAGAAATGTAAAGTGAACCAAAGAACGTAGATACAGCTAAGCAAATAATTGCTCTGCCAGGCGCTGCCAAACATACAGCATGAAGAATGAGGAGAACCAGAACATTTTATACTGTTCCCCCATGCAGATTTCCCATAAGAGCAGCTGCAAATCTCATGAGCCAAATCTCATGGACAAATCACTGACTTAAGACGACATAAGTTTTATTCCCATGAAGTAGCAGTAATTAACCTTCACACATCCTTCTATGCTTTATTTGCTCCTACCTAGTGGAATAGCCATAGGAATTAGGTGACCTTCAAGTGGACCACAGACAGGAGGCACATCTCGACTTGGACTGAAAAGATACTGAGTTTCTTGGGCTGCTGCATACAAAGGACGCTGCTTCCCAGGGCTGGTTACCACCTTCTGCATGCGAGAACAAGTCTGTGTTCTTGCTGACTTTACCTTTGTACCTAAAATAAGAGCAGATAAACTGCACGTCATCAACACATGTATAAAACCAGTAACACTGTACTCTATTAATTTAAGCCCTTCTACTGAAACAATTACCGTTTTTTTGCTGTGGCATGGAAGGAACAAGGGAGAGACACAGGAAGGGCAGAATCTAAAAGTGTTAAGTTAGATGTCTCAGTATTGATAGCAATGAAGAAGTTAAAATTACAAATACTGAGCATCTGAATGTAGCAAATAAAGGCACAGAAACATGAAGAAAAGGACATAAGGATGGTAGTAGGTTGGAATGAAATGTGTGATTCAGCAGCTAAGAAGTAACCCATGATTTAGGTTTTAAACACAGCATTAGAAGAACATGCAAGCCTGGCATAAAACACAGACAGTATATAGGATATAGCCAAACTTTCATCTGTTGTTTCATCTGATTAACTGCCTCAATTTTATAAAAATGCGCTTCGTCTCCAGCCACAAGATTGACAGGTACTCAAAGGAACAGGTATAATCGACAAATTTCTGTTTTAACAACTCACTGCTACTGGAAAATAAAGCCATAACTAATACCTGTAAGTCTTGACTTACAGCATCGAGAAAGCACTGATTTTTTGGTCCGATTTTGAAAATGTATTGCAAAGTAGCTATCCAGAACTAATTTGTATGTAACAATGCCTAAGCATATAGCAGAGGAGAACATTATTGCAATACTGCATTTCTCACTGTACAGCCATGCAAGGTCTTACTCAACCTCATCTCTCTGCAAAACAGTAGATATTAAGGAAATTATTAACTTTAATCAAAATGCTCAAAACATCCCCCCAAAAGGACTCAACATATTGCAAGTCAAACAAAACTGCTTCTACTTCTATTTTTCAGGCATTAAGAAAATAAGTCTGGAGAGAATAACATTGCTAACCAACTCAATTTCTTCACAACAGCTGAAAAATGTCATCTTACTCCTCTGTTGTTTCTAATCATCACCCTTCTTGTATTAATGGCCAGTTAACACACCTTAATAAGCACTTTCTAGCTCTGTTTACATTTAACAGCTTCCTAATTAATTGAAGAATAAAAGTAAATTATTATAAAATTAAAGGATGATAAAGATTGATAATGTAACTTTTAACAAATGCAAATAAGCCAGTAAGGCAATCCACTCTAGGAGTTGTATTTTCATACACACAAATTTTGAATTATAATCTAAAAACAGGAACAGCAAGTCATAACTCCTCAGTGAGAAAATACAGGTCAGAAAGAAGCATTTCTGAAAAAGGCTTTAAGTCACATTGGATAAGCAATGCAACGATAAATCACAATACAATGCTGTGGTTAGTGGGATAACTGTAATCCTCAGATGCCTCAACCAGACATCAGTGAGGCAGAGCATGACAAGACTTCCATATACGAGAACAGCTGCATCCAATACTAATTCCATACCTCTGTAAATATTAAAATATATTGGATATTAAAAGTCCTTTTTTATTTTTAAGTAAAATCACCTGGAAACTGAAGCAGCTGTGAACTGAAACAAAAAACTATAAATCAGATACTAACTTTAAGATGTCCCATTTACTTCTGAACCATAAGGTACCTAGCCATGGGAAGAAGCAATTAAGGACAGAATTTCTGATTTCCTTAAATGATGAGCATGTGCCTTTCAGCAAAGCATAGGTTAGCCAGAAAAAAACTGGGTTTTTTAGTCAAAGACAAATTACTGGGCTCAGTAACAAACAGATACAGTTCAGTGGCTTGTGATTTAGAAGAGGTCATGCTACATGATCTAGCAGTTCCCCCTAGCCTTGAACTTTTGAGTAAAAGCAGGAATTTACAACATATCTATAATACCACCAACTTGTAAAAACAAGGTTCTCACAGTAAGAATGATTAAGTACTGTATATACACAGCACCTCATTTTAATTGCTTTCAACTTTTTGGTTTATTTGCACTGAGCAGAAACCAGACATTTAATTAAATTTAGCTTTAAAAACCTAGTGTTTTACATATATTTATCAGTTCAAATTATGCAAGAAAACAACTCCAACTTTTTTTGAAATGCCCTCTTACTCATGAAAGTGCTAGTTGGCTTTTTTTCCTAACTTGCCATAAGAAACCATGCATTAGTCACTAGAGTTTATTTGCAAAGAAAACGGTTGAGAGTTATAATATGACTGAAAAGAGACTCTCCAGATGGCCATTTCAGTCTTAAATAAACATCCTTATTCTAACACTAATTTAAAACAAGCTCAGTGGACTGTTTTAACAAAATAGAGTAATTTAATAAGTCTGGATTTTCCAGCCAATCAATCCCAAAGCCAACGGCTTCCAATAATTTTTAAGCCTTTATCACCTGGTACATCAAGGCCAGGAAGGGAATCTGTGGGTGCAGATCCGTGAAGGAAAGAACTAACCATGCTTAATGCTAGCATGAGCTCTTTCTTTCTTAAGAACCTGGTGCTTCAAAGTGGCTCATTCATCTTTGTTTCATTTTATTTACACTCCTACTACAGCAGAGCACAGATCTGTTTCTAATTTTATTATTTATACTTTCCCGCCATAACAGCATCTTTCAGAATAGCAGCCCTCAAAAGCATTAACCACTTTGTCTTCATGAGACCCATGCGAAACACAGAAGTGTTACTCTTCTATTGCATTAGTAAGATGCAAGAAAGCACAAAAATAAAGCAGCTTAACCGTCTCATAAGACGAGTTAAAGACAAGTAATCCAAGTATCAAAGACCTCAGTCTTAAAGCCATTAAAGTCAGAAAACTTGGAAACAGAACACATAGTCACTGCAGCGTTGTTTTAAGTGACATACAAAAAATTTCCATATTCTTCCTTCCTTCCCTTAGATAAGAATACACCATTATTTTATTTACTGTCATGAAAAGAGACAAAACCACAACTTTCCATAACTGTAGTCTGATGTGAAATAGAGAACAAATTTTATGGCAGCTTTATTATTGCCAGCACACATGTTGCTGTACTGCTGTAGTATGACTTAATGACTTGGAAAAGAATCACTTTGGGTAAAGGCTATCCAGAGTTCATTCTGGTTTCAAGCAAATGGCTTTTAAACTCTATTTGTCACATGCAGGAGTTCTGGAAGATTGAACTCAGCATGGATCCAGTATCCAGTTTTCTCTTTTATTTCTAATTTGCCTCCAACAGAAAACAAGCTAATGTACAGGAGCAGCTTATTACAACTGCAGGCAACCTGTACCTTCACATTTCACTGACACTACTGAATTAAACACATTACCAGTAAAAAAAATGCTAGTATCAAATGATCAAATGACCTACTAATTATAATTAGATTGGGAGGCAGGGGGCACTTTTTCCACCTCTTCACATGGTATTGTTGCTAGAATGACGAAATTGGACTCTCTGGAAAGGTTGTGACCTTCTATAAAGGACAAGAGTCCAATAAATATAGAAGAAAAATGTAATTTAGGACTCAGCAAAAGCAGAACTGCTGATTAAATATTTTTACAGAAGTGTCTGTTCTCAATCCAAATCTTAGTGGTCACTGTAGCACTGTTATTGCTGTACTACATGCCTACTAGTACACATTTTATCATAAAAAAATCCTTACAGAAGAAACTAAATTATAGGTATGCAGCATAGTGAGTAGTCAAAAAGTAGTACATCCTGCTGGTCTTTCAAATGAGTATAGCAGCCTTTTTCATCAAAAAAAGAAGTGTTTCAAGAGAGGTCAAATAAAACATATGAGGAACAAGACAAACAGTTTTCACGTATCAAGTTCTCACCTCTCAAAAAATAAAATAAGTTTTGAAAAGTCTTCTGGATTTTTTTCCAGGATTATAATCCCACATTTTCCATGAAAGTTTTGCAGAGAATTGCAAATACTTTCTACCAATAACACTTTTTCTTCATGGATCACAAGTGGGCTCCAGAGCACAGGTAAGGAAAGTGCTGAGAAATGGCATAAGGACTACAGTAAACTTAACAATAGATTTGCACTATTTTGAGGATTTGCCACTATGGATGTACATCACAATGTCAAAAAAAAAACCCCACCAAAACCCAGCAGTACTTATCTTCAAAGACATATATATGTCTTTGGTATAAACGACACATTTTTTTGGCCTAAAAACATGGTCTCAACCATGGTCACTGTCTTCTCATACTAATTTCTTCTATTCCACATAGAATTTAATACTTGTAAAAGTATAATAAAAAACTCAAGACACCATGTTTTAAACCTAGTTGCGATTGCATCAAGTGTATTTTCCCTGCATGGGTAATAACAGCATTAAGTGCAAGAAGCGAAAAGGGAAGCCAACTAATCTCTTTCCATTGATGCTCATGCTGTTAACTAGATTGTGTCCACCACTGCTTTAACTGCCTCTTCACTTAACATGCTCTTTCACTCCATCTTTATTTTTTATCACGTAATTTGCTCACTCTCTCCCACAGTGAGATGATACACATTAGTCTTTCTGACATATCAGTTAAAGATAGCTACTTTCTGTATTAAGAATCAGTTAAGTTTTGAAAACACAATTAGGAAACAAACCAGACCCAATTAAGACATTACTTTCTGCTAACTCAAGATGAAGTTTATCTACACCTACCTATGTCAGATGTCACACAGTTTCACTTTCAAATTATTTTTACAGATTTTTAACAGGTTTGAAAATTTGAATCTCGTGATCCTAACACTTTGCCCACAAAACTAGTGAATGAAATTCAATACTAATCAACTAATAACCGTAACAAGCTAGTAAATAACAGTTATACTCCAGTTTTAACCCTGACTTGACTAACAAAAGAAGCTGCATTTAGTGAACTAAACCCATGCTTCTGATTAATGTCTTCCAATATTTTCAAGGTAATAGATGACATCTTCACAACCATAAATATAAATTTTCAGATTTCAATTAATCTATTAGTAGTGGAAAATTAAATAACAGGCTTCCTTGATTTTTCAAATCTCAGTTTATTTCCTAACTCTGACTGAATCAATCATTTAAATGACATGACAGGATAAACCTGACATGCAGAACACGTCTCTCAGCAATCTTTATCAAAAACTGAGTTTTTCAGCACACTCAGCTTTCAGATGCTGACTTTACTTCTGGCAACCCAACTTTCTAAGACTTGGACAACAATAAATACATATTAATATGTTCATTAAATTTGGAAATAAGTATTAATTTGATAGTCTAAAAAGGTGAGATATACTAAGCAAATCTGAAAACCTACTGGTATTTTTATTTTTGAAAAGAGCATCTTTTTGAATAGCACAGTATAGAAAAGAATCATACTATTTCAGTTGGAAGAGACCTACAGCAATCATGTAGTCCAACTACCTGACCACTGCAGGGCTGATCAAAAGTTAAAGCATGGTATTAAGGGCATTTGCCAAACATCTCCAACACTAACATGCATGGAGCACCTCCCTAGGAAGGGTGCTGCAGTTGCCTGAGCTTTAGATTGACAAGCAGGTGAACAATTACGTAGTTTCATTTATACAAGGAATTCCTAATATAAAAACTGAGAAGGAACACCTTGCTCACATCAAAGAATTACTTACCTCTAACACACTCTATCACCTTGGGCCTCTGAAGTTTAGATTTGGGAGATGGAGAGCTGAATCTCAGATACGGTGCTTTTTTAAGTGTGCTACGATGGCCCTGGTAAATCGGTTTCCCATAAACTTGACACAGATAGTCTTCATTCTGTACCATTGCACTTCTATTCACAGGTCCCTGATACACACACACAAAAAAAAAAGTTTACAGTTCTTCATGGATGAAAAATTTACCATGTCAGTAGTGCTGCAAAAGTCTAGAGGAAAAAAAAGTAATACATTTTGCAACAAGCAGCATAAATATCAAGCACACATGAAAACATACATGCAACAATACATACAAGAAGCTTACTAACAGCTGAATAAAACAGCAGGTACTGGATAAGGCAAAGTTATAACAAGACAATGAATTCTACATTATTACATACACTTAGCTTCAGCTCCCACAGCACATGAAAATAAGGATAATTCTGACAACAGAAATCCACAGGACAAGGCTATCATTTAAAATTATTAGAGTCACACATGGAAACAATTTCTCACATGAATACTGCAATCTAAAGCAAACCTGTCATTACGAAAAAAAAGCAACCAAATACTTGGGAACTCACATCTGCCTTTTTTTTGTTCCTCTGCAAATTTTCAGAAGAAAAGTTAGTTCTAAACCTTTGTTTGCTTGTGTTTTCTTCCTCTGGCTTCTGTAATGGCTTAGCTGCAGACAAAGGCTTCTTTGTTGAGTATCCTTGAAGTTTTTGAGATTTTGCTCTAATTTTTTCATTGGTCTTTATATCCTTAATGTTTTGGCCTCTCTTGATCCATGGGACCTTTTGATCATATTTCACTTGTTCCAAATCATTTCTTGCCATTTCAGCCTAAAGATAAAACATAAAATACAATAAAAGGAGATTTTTATCTTCAAGGCTATCAGAAGAAGCCTGTGGATAACTTTGAAGTTCTGAGCAATGGCCTGTTCTTCATGTTAGCAATCGACTGTGACTAGTGATTTTCATTAAGCTACTGAAGTTTTAAAAGAGAGGTAAATATTTTGTTATAGAATATTATGTGCTAGTAATAATAAGCGGTTTTCTTATGTTTTCAAGTTGCAAGTGAATGGTGTTTAACTATTGACATGAAAAAACAATACAAGGTGGAAAACTATAATGCAAAAACCTGAACTCATTTTTCCAGCCATACCTGGATTTCTAGACTGATTGCTTTAATCCACTCATCCACAGTGTTTCTGATACGAATCTCTTCCAATACATCTCTGAAATAGAAGAAAGAACTTTAAGGTCAGTGCTTCTTAAATTGCACAGATTTGTTCCTGGGAAAGTACTGACCTATAAACACTATAAAAAGAGACACCCGGAACACAGATGGCAAGATTATGTACCAGTACAGTCTTTCTAAAGGGCACTAGCATAGACTATCTGAGTTTCCCAAACCTGTATCTGTTCTCATGTAATGCCACCTGCAAACCCCACCCCCCACTGGTATGTACTAACGTTATTACAAACATCTACAAATAAGTGGCAGACATGTGTCTGTTCCTTCTTTTTGACCAAAAACTGAAAAAACAAGGCAAAAAAAATATTCCAACACAAAAGACAAAAAGCAGATGAAAAAAATTACTTCTTCCTCTAAAAGACAATGATAGCAGATGCCTGAAAAAAATCTTTACATGAACAGAATATTTACCTTCCTCAGAGAACTCAAGATTTAGTTGTATTCTAAAAGGAAAACTGTCATTATGATTCAAGTAGGAGTATTAAACACAACTAACAAAGCAAAAGCTCAAAAGCCAAAGATCTGCTGTAGGATGACTAATTCTGTAACATTTACAGGCTTAATGAAGCCTCTTCTGTTCTGAATAATGAAATTACCCTTTAATTTTCCTATTAATGCAAGTTTGTCTACAAAAAGCTAAAAGCTATAACCTCCTTGTTATGACAGCAGGACAGTTTGTCAAGATGATAACAGTCTCAGAATCCAGATATACCAAGAACTAACAGCTATCTCTCAATAAATATGCATCAGGAGGGTCAAAAAACATTTGAAGTTCAAGAGCATCATGTAATGATTGCTAAGTCAGTAAATACTTTTTGCAGGGAAGTGCACTGGTTCTTCAACACACAGAATTAAAGAAGAAAAAATAAGAGAGGTGATAAACGTGAGTACACACAATGAGTAGTCACACAAAACACCAAATTATAGGGTCTAACCTGTTTGTAGTCAAGGCATTAATAAAAGTACACATGGCATCTCCATCTTTTGCATGAATAATAGCTTCCAAATTTTCTTCAAGAACTTTTTTATTGTTTTGAACTCCTCTCAAAATCCTTTCAGCATCCCTCAGTATAGATTTTGGCACTTTAACATTTTGAAGGATGGATGGTTTATTGAGCAGATGACGTTCAGGAAGATCAGATGCAACAGCAGGCTTTTTTGGCTAAAAGTGAAACAGAACCTCTACCATTTAAACAGAGATTGTAATTCCAATTTTCTACAAACTGATTAGAATTCCCATTAATCTAGTATCATATCAATGCCCATTGTATGAAATACCATCCACATGTACTACAATCAACTTCAATTGCTCAAGAACATTCAGTATGTTGGAAATACATTTAAAAGTCAAGCAAATGGAAAGACATCCAAAAGCTCTCAAATGCTAAATGATATAATGTATAAGCAATGTTAATGGAGCCAATAAGCATGTGAAAAGATGGAAATTAGATACATGAAGTATCATACGCAGATCTCTCCACATAACATAGAATCACAGAATAGTTAGAAAGGACCTTAAGATTATCTAGTTCTAACTCCCCTACCATGGGCAGGGACACCACACACTAAAATAAACCTTGTCACCCAAGGCTCTGTCTAAGCTGGCCTTGAACACCACCAGGGATGGAGCATTCACAACCTCCACTGGCAACCAGCGCCTCACCACCCCCAGAGTAAAGAACTTCTTCCTTATATCTAATCTAAACTTCCCCTGTTTAAGTTTTAACCCGTTACCCCTTGTCCTATAACTACAGTCCCTAACAAAGAATCCAGTAACATATTAACATTAGTTAAATATTATCAAAAGCCTAATAAAACCCAAAGTCCTCAAAATATATGCACCCATTTGGTATGAAACTACCATAAGAAACACCAAGAAATATACACAAGTTTTAACAACAACAATAAAATAAATCCCTCAACAGCACCATGATCCTCTCCCCATTTCGCCGATTTTCACTTTTCAGAAGAAACAATGAAGCAACTATTAGCCTTTCACTTTGTGGAATCCTCTTACTGAGATAAAAATCGAGCATATATTAGCTGCGAAATACAAAAGGAAGGAAGACAAGTACAGCGGAAATAAGGAGCCATACAGCTATAGCCCTCACATTCACTCTCACACTCCTGATGAAACCCAGCGGTCTCCCAGAAGAGTGCTTCATTTTCCAGAAAGGAAACAAAAAGCATTTAAAAAGTGATAAATGTACATAAAGAAAAATAAATCCCAAAACAAAAAACAAAATACCAAAACTTCAGTAGACTCCAAAAGCATTAACTGAATGAGCATAAAATAATCTCACACATCACAAATCAGGTTGGGCTTCAAAGCTACCCTGTTACCAAATCAGAATTACATGGAAGTTTAGTTTCTAACAGGTGCACTGCCAAAACACAATGGACATAGAAATCAACACACTTATCCCATGATCTTGGATTTGCCTGGTGAGAAAAGGAAACCAAATTATTTACTGATTTTATACAAGTTTTCATCTTAAATTTAAACTTTTTTGACAAATACTAGCTCAATAAAAGTTGTGAAATTTGTGAGAAAATGTAAGAAATACAGGTTCATGTTCAATCATAAAATAATGCAGACTTGATGGTTTAGACACACATCAGGAAATGGTAAATATATGAGTAGTACACACTATGCTCATTTGAGACAGCAGCTTTTTGCCTGACATTTTTATTATTCCCACAAGATGGTTCACCAGGATTGGCTAAGACAAGTCAAAGAATACGTTAAATCTTACTTTGAGTAATGTAATCTGTAAAAAATATCAACCTTTAAAAAAAAATAAACGCACGCAATAGTTACTGTAATGTTATCTCATTGCAAGCACGCTCAGAATTGTTTCAATATTACAGTGTTTAAAAAAATTTTAAAAATGTTAGGTATACCTTAATAAGATCATTCATGTCTGATTTCCATGAATTTGCTTCCTATAAAGACAGAAGAAGAGCTGTTGAAACTTATCTAAAGGCAGATCTGTCAAGGTAAAATCCAGAGTAGTTATTTGATCAATTTAAATGGGCACAATAAGTTCCTTGTGAAGTACTAAATTTCACTGCACACTTCTCCAGGATTAGAGCACCACCTTCTGTTCCATCACGACCTATCTTAGTTAATTCAGGTCATTAACTTCCTTGTATAACAAAGCTAACGCTCATTTATCCCAAGCATCTACTTTCTCACTCTACAAATCTCTCAATGATGAGAAGTCAATAGCTAACTGCCTAATTGACTCAACTCCACATTTGCTGAAGTCATCATCTCTTTCTTCCTATTGACCTTTTTTGTAAGAAAGAGATTTTAAGCCGTTTATGTCAACTGTGTCTCTCTCACTTGCTATTTCTCTCACCTTTTCCTGTTTTGTTGCCTATACTAAGGTATGCTACTCAATTTTTTAGCAATAGTGGTAAGCAAATATTTGCAACATAAACAAGGCACATGGCATGTGTTCTTTTACTGGTAAGAACACTTAAATTCTAAAGATACAGCAATAAATATCGTGCAAATTATTTTTAAGAGAAATATGCAAGCTAAAAACTTAAACACAGAAATGAACCAATATAATCATAGCTATTGCTTTCCAACCCAATTCAGAAAACGTGAATTTTCAAGTCTTTCTTCTTTCCCACCACAAATATTTACAAGAACACAGAGGACCACATCAGATTAGGTATACCTTGTTTCTATGTGGAACCAGGTTAACAGACAGATAAAAGCCTCAATTGTTAAAAACCACCACCAAGTTGCCAGCACAGAATCACTCCAGCACCAAAGGTACAAAATCATTAGCATAAGAAACAATACAAGGACGCATGCTAGTCAATTCTTTGGAAAGAGCACTCTTTACAAAACAAAGTGGCAAAATGAGACAGGAAGTAGCTTAAGTCATCCTTAGGTGATTGCAGATAAACAGAACATTGTTCTTCCCCAAATGGGAATGTTATATCAGCTCTGTAGCTCTAGTATCACAGGAATATAGCAACTTTAAATTAAACAAATAAATAAATCACTTTTTTTTTTTTTTAATCCTGTTTTATATTTGTTAGAATGGCTGTAAGAGCCTCGACAGTCTAGTCCATTGCATACCCACTGAGAAATTACCCAGGCTCAATGCCCTACCACATACAGAAACAGCAATATTTCAAGTAACTGTAAACAAATGCCAGTCTTTTCACAGAGGTGGAAGCAAAGGCAACACTTTTACAGATAACAGACCTCTTAAGTTTTTCTTCACATTTTTTATTCCCCTTTACTCAAACTCTTGGTCACTCTGATAACATGCACTTTACCTCTAGCATGTCATGCATTTTTCTTCTCAGCTGGTCAAGATCTTGAAGTAAATCATCTGCTTTTTTCACCGTTTTCTCAATTGAACTGCAATTTTGGAAGCTTTCTAAAGCAGGGACTGAATCTGTATGCAGAGCAGTATGCCTGATGGGAGAAACACTCTTGATTAAAAGTCTCCTGACTTCTCATGTGGTCCAAGAAAGTAGCCAACTGTGAAACTAAGCATTAATTTAAAGTGCAAGAATGCCAAACCTTTATATAAATTGGAATCTGCTTTTTCACCTTAGGTTTCAGACAGGTTATTGGGTTTTCTCTGTTTACTACTTAACACCTTGAGCTGTATCCCTGTATTTTCAACAGTGAAACTACATCTAAAATTCAGATCCAACAGAGCAACATTTAAACATCGGATACATTTCTATTTGAAGCAATTAACATTTTTGTCCATACTATCAAAAATAAGACAGTATGTATGTAGCCATTTCTCATTACATTAATGAAAATGTGACATTAAATTACTACCTGGAGAAAATAAGTTTCAGACTGGATGACCCAGAACATTTCCACACACACTCTTAACACTCAGAAACTATTAGGCGGATACTGTGCCTTCCCAACAAGGTGCTCTCATACAGCTCCTATAAGCCTAGAGTCCCACTGACAATGGCAGTTCCACTTTAACAAAATGCCCGTAGAGCTGGCTTCCTGACACTACTCTCCAAGCTGCTACAATGGAAGACATATACTCACTAGACAAAAAAGTGACAACCACTGACCTCTGAGAAAGGTGATACAAACGACCCTTAGCAACAAGCCTTCAGCTACCTCCAGTATACAACAGAAATGCAAAAGTAGCATAGAAATGCCAGGGGGCCAGTGCTTCTACTTCAGGCACAGCTTTGCTAGACTCAAGGACCATGCCACTGACTCTATTACACCAACAATATCCATCTTTCTCAATTTCATTAAGACAAACAAAAAGTCCTCCTCAATTTTGGATTGTGATGTTTATTTACCTGTCTCTCTCAGAATGACAGCTCATTTTATTACTGTTTAATGCTGCCTTCTTGGAATCTTCAATCTGCCTCTGTGGCATTTCTTGAGAATTCAGAATATACTCAAGAAGTCTCCCTTCACCTAAGGCAGAAAAAAGAAGGTTAATATTGTTAAATATATTTAATACTTTCTTTTCCTTTCCAGATATTTCCCCACTATCCTCACTAAAGATAGTAAAAATTATTTTTAGATTTATATAGATTTAGACTGAAATACAGATTTATTTCAGGTAGGCAAGTCACATAAAACCACTCACACTAATCTATCTTACTGTGATTGTGTTACATTAGCAAAGTCAGAAAACACATAAGTGAAACTGTGATGGCAATTAACTGAGTCACAGAGAAGCATTCTGTCCATAATGTCACAGACTTGTTGTTCTTCCTCTGTCTTATTTCATTTATTTCTGCCTCTGTGGAAGAACAGGAATAGGTGACAGCTTTGTAAAAGAGAGACAGAAGCAGCATCTAAGAAGAATCTGATGCCCTTGATGATAAGATTACAATGGCTGGACCTTTTAAATGCTTTTCCTCAGTTTTATATCCTCAAACAATTCTAAAACACAATCAACTCAAAACCAAAAAAAGGATGCTTTACTTTTTCATGGAATGTTCAAAACTGAGTGTTATGCCACCAAACTGTTCAAAAGCAGTAAAAGAAAATTACTTCACATTGCTTTACATGCGCTGTTTTCATTACAATATCCCAAAGACTCAGTGGATCCATGGCTAAGGGGACCAGCAGAGGAGAGGGGATAACTTCAACCAGTGATAATGAGAAAGTGAGTAGCTCTCAAATTTTACATTAATCTATATAAACTTTCTTAAACTTGGCAATGAATGGCCACTTGATTTTTTATCTGAGAAAACATTTCAGTGAGCAATCATGTCAAGATGCTATATGTTAGATCAGTACTGTCACGAAGTCTTTAGTTAGTTAATAGTGATTTATTCACAAAACCAACCCTTCCCAAATGTACTTTCAAATATTCTGAATATATGTATTTAAGTGCCAGAAACCCAACAGCTCAGAATAGGTGAGGACCACACAAAGTAATTCCACACCAGACTGTTCATGCCAGCGGAGGACAGGAGTGTCTTACAATACCTTCACTTGTGGATTTGGGAATGTTTTCCTTTTCTGTTACACAGTTTTCTTTCTTTGAGATTTTCACATTTTTTGATACAGGCTCTGGAGCATATCTCCGAGGAACTGGTGTCTTTAGAGGAGATTTTTGTGTATTAATCCCACAACTCTGAAATTGGCTTGAATATGCTTCAGGGGAAAAAAAAAAAACAAAAAGCTATTTAAATGTTAACAATTTGTTTCATAGAAAAAGACATCTACAAAAAAAATGCCAACATCATGAATTTTTCAAGAAAACAAAAAACATTAAAGTAGTTAAGAAAGCAAATAGGAAGAAAATGCCATACTTCCAAGTGCTACTACAGAGGCATTAAAAAAAAAAAATCAAAAAAACCCCCAAAAACTCACAACAAAAACCAAAGCCAACAATACTATGAACCAGTTCATTCCAAGCTTCCACACAGATCATTTCTCAGTGAGATTACTTTCGGTTAGGTGTCGGCCTCTCTTGTTGCAGACTAAGCACTTATTAAATATGAAACTCTCATTTTAAACTAGAACATTTTCAGAATATGTGGTCGACGTTTTATTGCCTAATATGGTAGATAACCAATGATACAGACAGAACTGTTTACTACTCATTATTGATGTGAAGTAAAATCCAATATTAATGGCAATAAAATTAATGCAAAACTAATACTGAAAATAAGATACTCAGAATTTGTCTTCACCTTGGGCAGGTGCACCACTACAGATAGGAAATAAACCCCTCTGACAAGAAGGTACTTCATTAGTGAGCAGTCGCTGTTCTGACTTCTCAGATTGTTTTGTCATGAGGCTGGAGGAAGGTTCATGAATTCGCTGTAAGCCACCTGTGCTGACTGCAGAGCTAATGAGATGAGACTAAGAGAAAAAATTAGAAAGGATTTCTGATACGTGCATTAGTTTTTTCCTCAATTAAAACTTGTAACATGAATATTTGCCATGTAATCATACTGAACAGATTTTGACATGCTATTTGAGAGAAGAGTCATTTACAACAACCTCAGCATACAGACCTGTTTGGACATTATCCTGCCTTTCAAAAAGCACACAGGACTCTGAAGAAACTAGAATTGTTCTTAGACTTTTAATCTGACTGGATACTCACTGAATTAAAGTTTCCTTAGTTATCAAAGGTCTAAACGATTTCTTAGTAAGAATGAGAGCAATTTCACAACTTTTGCTTTTCCTTTCCAGAGACACAAGAATTAGGGAGTGGAGTGGAGCAGATATCTGGAACAGAACCAGAAGTAAACCTTTTCCCAAAAAATTCTAAGCTCATGTGCCGACCACTGGATCTTTCTTTCTCTCTAATACTAAGACATGATCCAAATTATTATAATATCAATACAGAGATCCAGAAGAAATTATTAAACTAAAGCTTCTGCACTGTTACTTAGATACCTGAATATTCATTTGTTGCTCCTGTAACTTTTCTAGATGCTGAATCCGTTGCACCATGAAAGCATTCATTCGCTTTTCAAGCTCACTAACTCTTTCATGACAGTGGGGCTTCTCATGAAGAGTCTTCACATTAGTTTGCTGTTCAGCAAAACGATGCAGTTGTCTGTCTGCCTCCTGTAGTTTATGAATTAATGCTGAAACTGAGTTAACTTTTGCTTCCAAATCATTTTGAACCTGCAAGACAGAAGGAAAAAAATAATTTAAAAAGAAGGAGAAAAACCTTAGTGCAAAAGAGATGCAAGCATGAACAGAATAAAACTTCCTCCCCACCATCATGGAATGATTTGCTTCCCAAAAGATACAAATAAAATCCTAGTTAGCACTAATGTTTGGTGGTTTAGCAATATTATAAAATTCTTCTAAAAGAGAAATCAAATGGCCTCTGCCCATTTGCCCATTGAGCCAAATCCAAATCAGTTCTCTCAGTCACACTGATCAGTAAGTCTGAGACTACTAACACAGAGAACAGTAAGCAGACACATTCAGTCCCTCTGGCTCTACCATCAACGATTTCAGGCTGGCTCAGAACATCTACTTTTTTAAGCCAACAAAAAACTAGTATTACCACAAGCTACTTACTTTAAGAAGTGGAGCTGTAGTAGCAATTGCAGCAGCGGTTGCTGCTGCAATGGTTGCTGCAGAATCAACTTCCCTATGTGCTGATGTGGTGTCATGACCAACACCTTCCTTTTTTCCTGTGGAGGCATTTCCCAAGAGCTGTACCTTCACCTCCTTAAGTACAGGAGTATTTTGGGTTCTATAAAAATAAACAAGTGCCTGTAAATAGCATTGTTTTCTCCATATCTTCTCCAAGCAAATGATTTCCCACATATATCACTAATATCACTACTTACATAAGCGTTTCTCCTTGATGCTCTCGACATCTAAGAAACAATTTTATTCTCATTTTTTAGCATGACACAAGGAATTTATCAGGATGATGTTACAAATTTTAACGTAAAAGGCACATCCCTGTGATGGGGATGGCAAGGCTCAATGCACTCACTAGTAGCAAGTCAACAAAATTTTGGATCTTCAAGATTTCCAGCCTATGGATAAACAGTATATGTCCTTATCTGTCTTTAAAATATTATATGGGTTTGACACAAACTGGGTTCTCTATCAGAGCTGATCTTGCTTGACTCTTGTATCACAAAATCATTAATTCAAATAATCTAAAGGCATTACCAACAATATACATAATAGCCAATATACTCCAGTAAGCTCTGAATGATAAAAAAACCTGAAAACACCTTCACAGACAGAAAAAGAATACTAACAGAGAACCATAAAGAATATGTTTCATATTTACCAGCCATGCATTTTGGCAGAGACTGAGGAAATACAATATTTCTACAGAAACAGAACAGCTGAGACAGTAAGAACACCAACATACTTACTTTTGCTTTAATGCTGCTCTCAAAGCCTCTTTCTGGCCAGTAGCATATTGAGAAATAACAACATCACCTGTAGGGAAAGACACAAAACATATTTTGTCAAGTTAACTGACACAAAATATCTATTTCAGAGATTGACACAAAGCATATTTCAACATGCACAATTTTGCTGCAGTCTGTTGCCTTCACAAAGCACATTATTAACTGTAATAACAAATTGCTTCCCTTCACTATGTAGCAGACTTAAATCATGATGAGAGTAAAAGTAGGCTTCACTTAACAGAATTTTATACAGTATTGATGCTGTGAAAAGGACAGTACCGTATCTTCATAAAATCTGTGGGAAAATGCCATATAAATGGTAACTGGAGCTCAGACAACTCATTCAATAAAACCCTGCAAATTCTAAGTGTTGATACGAGTCTCCTGCAGTCACCACAAATTACAAGTTTCCTTCATACCTTTAAATTATGCTAAAAGGATTGCAGGCTCTCCTTCATCCACTGTTTGCTGAACAGAGGTAACAAACCAAGACGAGGAAGGTTCAGTGTTCCTCTGCTGCTGATTATACACAGCTAGTACATACATGCTGACAAGTCAGCTAGTTATTGCTTCTGTATGCATAGAAGATCAAACTAAAGTATTGATTTTTTGTCTTAAACAGAGGTATTGATTTGTGTTTCTTTCCTCTACAAAGTTACAGATATGCAAGAAACCTGCAGAAGTGTATTTTCTTCAAAAGGTCTTTACTTCCCAAAATCTGACTGAAACTGACTGGCATGTGTCTGGCATGTGAAACTGACTGGCAGATTCAGAAGTTATAAGAAAAAGCAGTGACAATGTGTTTTCTTAGATTCTTAAGGATTAAACAGATAACTTTCTGTGGTGTAGGTTGCATTTGTAGGATAATTACAATAGTAAAATGAATCCAAACAAGGTGTTTCCCCTCCATGCCCCAAAATTCTCTATTCAGAGGCATGAATGTTTCAGTTATCAAAAGGAATCTCAACACTGTGGTGTACTGGTAGAAGTCCCTCTCAGTTAATCAAAAGAGGTACATAAGCTAGTGTAATGCCAGCCAGACTGAAGTAAAATTTGCGAAGAAACATTTGAATACCTTGACTCAAATGTTTCTATATTGAACAAAAATACCCAAAAATAAAATGAAAGCTCAATTTTATCCCAATTAATCAGTTTTATTATAAAAACGAGGCCATAGTAGTACATCGATGTGCCTCACCTTTTGGTCTTCTGCTATCTTCCAGTAACAGTGAAGGATCTTCTTGTACTGTAGCTTCTGTAGGATAATCCTTCAGAAAAAGAAGAGCAGAAAAGCATACATCAAAGCCTCTGGATCAGTGGCCACAATGTTAGAAGTGAGTGGAACTGCAGGCTACAGAAATGTAAGCATTTCCACACTCTTAACGCAAGATCTTGGAACAAGACATGTTAAGATTTCTACCACAGAATCATCTGGACTTTGTAGTCAGAAATTCACATTACATTTTAGGAACAAAACCCCTAGAAACACAATTAAAATTAAAAGTATATATTCCAAGTGCTGAGTATGTGCATTCTCCTCATTTATGGCCAAAGAAGTAGTAGTGAAATGACATGTATATTTATACAAGCTGCTAATCTCAAACAATTCAGGAACGCTCATACACAAAGAATTAAGCACTCAACACTGACTGTGGAACTGAAGTGGCAGAGCTGAATTTTCTTGAAGTTGAGTTCATGAATAATCAAAGTCTATAAAAGTAGCTGTAAAGGAAAGCTAGGAAGGTAAAAATCTCCTACATATTTGGTGGTGTACTCCACCACACTTTTGAGACTTGTTCAGCTCACTAGTTCTACTTTGAGCCATGCAGAAACACTACTGCAGTCCTTTCACAGCATGGGTTAACTTTATCCTCATGCATGCTTATTAACATATGGATGACCTATGGACAAGTTTCCACTGTATGTAAGAAACAACAAACAAACAAAAGGAAATAAGCTTTTTAAGTATTAGAGTTCCAATAAACTAATGACCATTTCATTATCTATGATACGAAGAAGAGAAAAAAATCTGCCATTTTAGGTTTTTAACAAATATTGTGCCATGTGTAATCAATTACACTAAAATTTAAAAGAAGCCTTGGTGTTAATTATTCAACAGGTAGCTATAAACAAAGCCCTTCTAAACACTTCAGCATTAATATCACACTAGCAGCAACTCAAAGACGAAAGCAGCTGCACAGTTCCTCAGCAGAAGCTGAGCCAAAGATTTGAGATGCTTTTACAGAAGCTGCAACTTTTTGAGAAAAAAGTTCTCTTAGTTCAGGCCTGCAAGAAGTAACATTGATCATTTCTTACCATTTGTGATAAAAACATGGGCTCTGTAGAATTTCCCACTGAAAGCAGATGTTCTGGATGTCCTTTAGTACTTGAGACTCCTAAAACAAAAGCAGTTTTTACTGTGATCATAATGATTTGTTATTAATTTTCAATATACCTTGACTAACCCAAACCTAAACATTTCCTCTGCCCGTATCAAGGTAAGTAGCAGAGATTGTGTCAGTTACGAATTTGAAGAGTACATGGTACATTACCACTGTTTCATACTATAAAAAAAAGACTTAAAATCATTTACTTAATACTACTAAAACAGTTTGCTAAAACAGTTGCAGAAAAGGATGCAATTTGGTTTTTTTCATTTGCTTACTCATTTGTGTAAGCTTCACTGGTACAGGCGTATGTTGTTTTTGTCAAGGTGGCTGGGTATAGGAGAGGTAGGGCTGGCTTGATTGTTTTCCAAAACTACAAAGAAAAATGGCTTTAACACGGAAACGGTAGGTAGCAGGGAAACATCTGAACATTTGTTTAACTGACCAGCTCTGAAACTTGTATTGTTTCATAAAATCTGCAAAGACCCTGCAGACTGAAAAGAAGACTAGAGCTGAATAACTTTCTCAGAATGCCTACTTCCAGCATTTAATATTTATTACCTTTCAAGTGTCCAGTAAACACTTCTTTAAAAAGGAAAGCTTGTACAGGCCTATCTTGAACATCTACTAGCTCAAATTCTCCAGAAAAAGTCATCTTTAAAGAAGCAGAGAAAGAGAAGCATCATCTGAAAGACACTTGATTTCTTCCAGTATAAAACCACAAAATAATTCACACAATTCCAAAAAAACATTAAGGCAGCCCAAATATTGGGACTACTCTAAACTGTTTGTTGGCAGGAGCAATATTCTGTTTGGCACAAATTTGCTTGCTGACTATACTTTGGGCATAAAATTGAAGAGCTACCAATGGTTCTACAACAGTGAGCTACAAACTGCATTAAAAACTGTGACATACAAGAAAGGCATCAATCTTCTTAACTTTCTTTAACTTAACTTTGATCCCTGAACACATACACTGTTTTGTCCTCTGATGCTGCCTAAAGCCTTCCTGCCCAGTATATTTGTGAAATTAAGACATAAGGGAGAGGCTCTTCACTGTTTGGGTAATAGCACATTGGAACAGGGTGCCCAGAGAAGCTGCAGCTGCCCCATCACTGGCAATGTTCAAGGACAGGCTGGATGGTGCTTTGAGCAACCTGGTCTAGTGGAAGGTGTTCTTGCCCATGGCCGGGGGTTGGAACTGGATGATCTCTAGCATCCCTTCCAGCACAAACCACTCCATGATGATTTTATGATAAAGCTGAGAGTTACCTAATAATTAAGGACTAGGAATCTGGAGTCCGGACTGGAGTTCTGTTAGCAGAGCTACGACTGATCACCTCACCCTGCACAACTCGCTTTTCACGCGCAAAACACAGCTTGGGAAAACAGACAAACACGACTTTTGAAAGCGCGCTGGTATTTTCGGAAGAAAGATATTCCTTGGTTACAAAGCTACTGCCGGACTGAAAACAGTACACAGCGATTTTAGCTGGGCCCAAAGCTGCGGGCTCGCGGTAAATCACGCACCTGCGGGGGGGCCTGGGGTTACCACCCCGCGCGGGGCCCTGCTCGCTGACACTGAGGCGGGAGCGCACGGCGGTCCGTGGTCAGGCAAAGCCGCGCCGGCAGCTTGGCACGGAGCGACCACTTCACACAGCTTCCTGACAGCGACAGTCACTTTCCTCACGCTGCCACCAGCTACTGTCGCAGACTCAGCGGGCTTCTCCCTCTGCACACCTGTGGAGTGAATGAGCACGTCGCCCGCCGTGAGGCTGGCCAAGGAGTCCGGGCTGAGGCTGGAGCTGCTTTCCGCGTCCATGAGGATCTCGTCACGCAGCTCTGGAGGGGAGTCCCAGGCAGCATCCTGACAAAGAGGCCATGCCTGCGGGCCGGGCGCTAAGGCACCGCCGGCTCCCGCTCAAGGAAAGCGGCCTGGAAGCTCCGCGCAGCGATCCCCGGCGCCCCGCCGGACCCAGAGTCCCGCCCACCGCCCGTGCCGGAAGCGCCCACTACCATGGCAACGGCGCCCCGCCGCAGCCCCTCACGCGCGCGCGCAGTCCGCTCCCCAATAGTGTCCGTAGGGAAACCTACTCCCGAGCTCTGCCCGCTTCCCGTAGCGCAGCGCGGGGGACAGGTAAGAGCACTGCGCTTCCGGCAGGGGCGTAAGCCTCTGCTCGCTGATTTTCCTCCTTCCGCGGTGCGGGCTCCGTGCGCTGTGGGTGAGTGCGGGCGCCGCCGCTCTTGACGGTCCGCTGAGGGCGGGAGGGCCCTGGCGGGGCCCTCAGGCGGTGAGGTACGGCAGTGAGGTATGGCAGGCTGGGGCCGGCCGCTTCCGGGGCAGGCTGGGCTGGGCTGGGCTCGACGGGGATGAGGGATGAAAGAACTCCTGTGGGTGAAGGAATCCGCGTTCCACTTCTGGAGCTGTCCCAGTGCCGGTGTCTGTCCCTCCGCTCGCGCCGGCGCTGTTGGTCGGGGCTTGGCGTAGTTGGGGTCTCCCTAGGCAGAGAAGCTCAAGGTGCCCTTGAAAGTAAGACCTGAAGGGTGCAGTTAAAAAAACGGAGACAAGTATACAAAATCACGGTGAGATTGTTGTCTCTCCGGCCACTTCAGGTCAGGGGTTGATGTTACTGTGTCAAAAGTAGCAGTCACGCCTTATCTAACTTAATCACTTCCGGAAAAACGTGTTTTCTCCCAGGACAGACACCCTTGTGTGTGTTCAGCCTGTTTAGAGAGACTCTCAGGTGTCTGATTTCAGACGACCTATGGTAACTTCGACCTTGGGAATTCTGCTGTTGATCTCCCTTGTCTTCAGAGCAGGGTCTAGCCCACAGCCATGAGATTGGGAATTATAATAATCTGTGCACCAGGTACAGCCTATTATCCGGTCATCTTCTGACCAGTTCCTTTTTCATCTCACTATGTGTCTCCAAACACTGAAAGTAGCATGTGAAATGAGGTGGAAACCTTTTTTCCCTGAATTTTATGTGATTAGTTTTGCAGCCTGCTTGTTTCATAGGGTATTTTTTTTTCTCATAGTTTCATGGAAGAACTCCAGGGCCTTCAAGAAGGGAGACTTCCTGGCTGTTGGTACTTTCCTGGTGAACCACCACATCCAGACCATGTGGCACTTGTTACATAAGTTTATTTAGAGATAACTGCTTTCTTCAGTGTGATATGTTTAAAAGTGCAGTGCTAAATTCTCAGACCATGTTTAGCCCAGAGGAAAGTAATCCAGGCTCTGTAGGCTTAAACCTGAAACATGCTGGAGTTGTCTGAGCAGCTGTGCAAGCTCTGTGGTGTGTTAGCTGAGTTGCAGAGCCCTGTAATGGATTCTTCTGTCACCTATTTTTTCTTGTTCCACAGGCTGGAGGGAAAGGGGACAAACAACAGGGAAATTTGAAATGATATATTTAACAGACTTTAAGAATAAACCAGATATTCTGGGAATGTTTAAGTAGTGCAGTTTTAGATGTTTAAGGCAACTATATATAATTTATGGCTACTGAAGAGGTGCAGTAGAGCCATATAATTTCACTGCCAACTCTGTGGGAAGTGTAAAATACCTGTAGAGGCACAAGAGTTTCAGACACTTAAAATCAGACGGTGTCATTGTGCTGATTTAAATCAGAGCCATCTCCCAAGTGCAAGCATAAAAGCTTTGTGGAACTGCAGTTCAGTAAATCTAATAAGCTTGGCAAACTAGTTGGAGAAGAATAAAAGATGAGGTTTGTTGCAAACAAGCATAACGAAGCAATACTGAGTGTGAGAAAACAGCACTGACAGTTGACGCCTTTAACTGTCTGTGCTTGGGAGAGGACAAAAGTCTTTCCTGTTCTGTGTTTCCTAGCTCTCTGTTTAATTATCTACTTAATCTGACTTTATAGAATTGTCACTGATTTTCCTTCTAATAGGCTGAGAAATGTCAAGTGGGGTCACAGTCCATTTTCACAGGTTGTCCCAAATCAAAGTCATGTCCAGTTCTCCTAAAACAAATTAGAATATTACATTAACCTGAGCAGCCCCTTCCGAGCAACCATAGGCTCTCCTTAAGAGTAACCTGTGCAACTTATATGCCCATGATGAATTCTTGGTTGTGGGGGTATGCATCTTAAATTCAATATCATGTGCTCTTTGCCTCCAGTCCCCAAACAGGCTTACTGTGCAGTGGCAAAGCATTAATGCTAAAAGGCAGATGTTTGCTGCTCCTAGGCACTCCCTTTGCTGCTGGAAGGGAGTGTTGGGAGCGTGCATGCTTGTGACAGCTCCACAGTGCTATTTTTAGTTGCTTAGATTTCTTTCTGTTGTACAAATTATTATTGTCTCTTTGTTCCTGTTTAGAAGGCTTGCTTACCCTATCCCTTACCCCTGCCAAGAAACTGGAATAGTTTAAGATTTCTAAAACATTAATGTCTTGCTCAAAATTTGGCAAAACATAATAAAGGATTAACTGTAAGCAGCCTTCGCTAAAGGGCTGAATGAACTTTTTTCACAAAGAGATTGCACTTCAGTGCTAATTTTTCTTCCACAAGTTGACATGAATTAAACTGAAGGATCTTGTTCTTGTTAACATGTAATATTACTTTGCATTATCATCTGGGATAGGTCTTAGATAATGTGTAAATTAAGGGAAAAGGAAGGCTACCTTTCAGTATTCTACTAGGAAACCAGCAGGGATACTTCCAAGCCTCATTTACTGTGTTGGATTAGGAATGAGGATAATAGCTTAAATTCTTGGATCCATGGTTGTTCATTCTTCCCTTTTTCTTTGTGTATTTCACTTCCTTTAAGGCCATTCTCATTCTTCTGTGGTTTTTTACGTTTAGTTCACTATGTTCAATGACCAGAACATTTGCTCCAGTTTAAATGTTTGGTGAGAATGTAGTTACATACGAACCAAGCATCTGCATCTCTGCAAGCTGGCTTATGCTGCATTTATTCAGAGTGGCTACAGTTCTAATACTTGCCTTTCTTCCTTACTGTCTTTACAGATGGCATCGAAAGTCACTGAAACTATAAGGCTAGAAAATATTATTGCTTGCTTCTCCCTCCCACTCCCACCCTAGTTCTACTGTGTGAGTTTGAAAGCATTTATAGCATTTAAAGTGATTTAAAAAAATATTCTATAGCTGTTTGAAGGCTTAAAAAGTGTTTAAAGGACAGTAGTTAACAGGTGTATCTGTGAAGGTTTCATGCCTGGACATTTTTAACTGAGTGCATTTAAAATAGATAACTTTCCTTCAAGTACATGTCTTGAAAGTTCGCTAGCAAAGTTGCGTTTAAACATGCTTCAAGGACATATAAAATTGATTCTGTTGTAAAATGTTGCAGTTCATATATATGATTTTTGTGTGAAACTTGACTTTTATCTTGAGAACAGGTGACTGAATTGCAAGCAGCAGAATATGGCTGGACAAATCTCAGAAGCTGATCAGATCAAGCAGGTAAGATGCTGTATTCATGAGTGGTGGCTTTGAAGATCTTCTGTTACTTTGTCACATAGCGTAAAAGGTGTAGGGCATAGAGAAGGACAAAAATTTCTTATCTGAGTTGACTAGTTC
This sequence comes from Psittacus erithacus, assembly GCA_009867235.2. Lineage (NCBI taxonomy): Eukaryota > Metazoa > Chordata > Aves > Psittaciformes > Psittacidae > Psittacus > Psittacus erithacus. The sequence continues at coordinate 74,620 of WYDI02020197.1, read as the reverse complement.
TGTAGCAACCAAATTTTAACATTTGGGCCACTGACAAACACAGTATAGTATCTGATTTGAATACTATCAGCATTTGGTGCTGACATATTCTGACTAATAGTAAATTTTTCTACTGACTCATTCTTGAAATGTTACTGTCACGAAATGGCCCATGCAGCTGTGCATAAGAAAAGTTAATGTAGAAATTTTTCTTAATACTCATTGTCCAATTTTTATTTATAGTTCAAGGAGTTTCTTGGAACATACAATAAAATTACAGAAAACTGCTTCCTGGATTGCATAAAAGATTTCACTAGCAGAGAAGTTAAACCAGAAGAGGTAGGTAAATGCTTTTAATGATACTTTGGTAGAATTGTTGTATAGCATTCGAGTTTTAGAAGCAATCTAGGAAGTTTTGATCTTTCAACTAATTAAAAAGGTAGGTAGCAGTCTTTAGCAGAGCACAGGTGTCTGGAACGTAGCTTCCAAGTTAGAAAGGAAGCGACTTAGTGGAAGAAATAGCTTGTCTGTAGTTTTGCTTCTCCAAATATGTCCACGGTGATGCCAGATACTTCTTTGCACCATAACAGTCTGTTTGCAAAGAGAAATCAACCAAGCAACCAAAGTCAAGTGCTTTTCATGTATTAAGATCATCAGCTACAGACAAACCTCTTGAGGTTTTGTCATTGTTGTCTTTTCAGTATGTACACAAAGGGAGCCTTCCTGATCTCACTTGAATATTGGCTGCTTATTGCAATTCTGTGTATTTGATTCTCTGAGCTGTCAGTGGAGGTTCTTGTGCCTCAACTTCTGATGGATGGTATCTTTATGGACATGGAAGTTGCCTACCTACAGCCTGCATCCCATTCTTTGAAGGTAGAATCCTACTGAAATACTTGTTTACCTGCCTATGTTCCCTGCTTTGTAGTGAGCCACAGAAACGCAGGTCTCCAGAGCTCTGGCTGTTAAATCCACTTCTGCATTGCAGGAAGCTCCATCACATGGTAGACATCTGCAAAAAAGATTAAGCTGTCAATTACATTAGTTGCATGGGTTTTGCCTCTCCTCTCCTGTTGACAGGCTGTTTCAGAAGCTCATAATTTCGTTGGTTAAAAGTCTAATAAACTTTGCATGACTCTGCTGGCAGAAAAAAACAACCCGAAGTTTAAAACTAACCATTGTTTTTGAGCATTTTCTGCCTCCTTGGACTTTTAACTCCTCAGTGCAGGTAAAAATCATGTCTCCTTTCAGCTTTTGTTCTGCTGCGCTAAACAAAGCTCTCTTACCTTCCCAAGATGGATTCATTGTTTCTCTGATCTTCTCTGCATCTTCTTTAACAGAATTTTTATTGCCTATAGGAGGTCAGAATTATTCTAGGTAGGATCTTGTACTGTCTTTTACCAAGTCATTTTGAATTGCTTGAACAATACAAGGAGTGTCAGTTAACAGAACTGGCAGAGGTGTTGGCAGCACAACTCTTTACCTTTCTGGATGGTATCTGATTTCCATTAGAGGATTGCACTTCTGCTACCCAAAGTGTTACTAGAATTTCTTTAAAAGTAGCAGTTCATATAGTCGTTCATTGAAGACCTGAAATCCAAAACCAGTGAACACTCATTGGAGGGGGAATTAAAGATTTAGACCCCCAAAATACTTTTAGATTCCTTTTTTTTTAGATTCCTTTTTTTTTTTCTTTCTTTCTTTTTTTCCTGTCTGTGGCCTGCAAAGGGGCCATGTCAGTAGCACAGGAGCCACTGAAGGCTAGGAAGAATCTTTCTGATGGGAAGTAAGTTTTGCCTGTGATTATCCATTACGGGGTTTCTTGCAGAGCATCTGGCTCTGGCCCCTGCTGGAAACACAGTAGTCTAGATGCACCACTGGTCTGATCTCGTATGGAAATTCCTATGTTTCTTTTCAAAGTTGTAGTTTCTTATTAAAAAATTAATCTTAATACCTCCATGAATCTCCTTTGAGAGTCTCCATTTGAAACAACAGCTTCTGACCTTTTTCCCTACAGCAAGTCTGTACCGTAAGTCTAGACTTCCCCAGGCACCATATCACAAATACCACACCCTCTGGGAGCAGTGGCTTGGGGTAGTTCCAGAATTTGTTTCCTAGTGGAACTTAACTCCTGCTCAGCAGGTTTTGCCATAGCTGATGCCAGGTCAAGGAGAGAGAAGGATGGGTGGTATGCATAGCTGCATGTGTTTTTTCTTGTTCATTTTTAGTCCCTCTGCTTTTCACATCCCTCCATGCTAAGCAGAATCAAAGCAATTTCAGGTTTTCTAGTAATCAGGCAAATTTGCTGTCTTTCCTTTCTATCTAAATTTGCTAACTTTTACAGTGATAGCAAAGGCTTAGAACCACAATGCTCAATACCCAGTTGGTAAAACTGATGCTCAGAAACCATCTCGTAACTCTTTCTTTACACTTAACCCCCCCCCACCACAAGCCTCTAAATTTTAGAAATACTACCATGGGTGGAATAGGCCCAGATATTTATTTCACTGTCCAGCTGACTGAGAACCTGAGGGTACTCTGGTTGCTTTTGTGCAGGTTAACCAAGGAGGTGCAAGGATAGAGTTAACAGGAACTAGAAAAGGTTAAACTGAGCTAGCATACAGTAGACAACATCTGGCTGTCAAAAATGTGTGTTTGTGAACAGAACTTTAAAGAGACACTAACTTAATAGATTTATTATTTATCGCAAAATAAAATGCGTTACATACTTTAATTTCTCAAGAGGAGTCCAAAGAAGAAACGGTAATATCTCCTAGATCTGAAATGCTTTCCACGAAGACTATCATATGAGAATTTATATTAAAAATATTCCAGACATCCTTCAAAAACTAAATTTCCCATTTTCCACTGTGCACAATTAGGCCCTCACCTTGAGCCTTAACACAGAATATGAGATGTAGTCATCACATTGTTTATCCCTGTATGAGATTATATTTTGGGTCCTGTTAAGGGAAGTGTTTTAATTACTATTTGAAGCCTTCTGTTTCCCTCTTCCTCTAGATGACTTGCTCAGACCACTGTCTACAGAAGTACTTAAAAATGACACAAAGGATCTCCATGAGATTCCAGGAGTACCACATCCAGCAGAATGAAGCTCTGGCAGCTAAAGCAGGACTGCTTAGCGCACCTCGTTAGATAAGGGCGCTCTGTTCAGACTTTACAAGCAGTGCCAATGTCTGTTGGGCAAGAACACATTTTGGATTTTCTACTGTCAAGATGTGTGTCCAGCAACTGGCAGTTCTGGGTGCTGTTCAGACAGCAGAAACTATGAAAGGTTAAACAAGAAGTTAGTCATGGTGGACTGGCAATGGAGTCTGTTTCTGAGGTTCTTTTCTCTCTACAGTGGAGTAATACTGAGAGAAACTTCTCCAGGGCCTGCAGACTGATATGTTTAACTTTCAAGGGTGGTGGGAGGGTTATGCTTCCTTTCTGCTAGGACTGATTCAGATAAATAAATGGAATATGGGAAATACACTTTTTTTATTTAATTAAAATGAATGGGAACTATACATTTGTATGTATATTCTTTCCAAATATATGCTTTCCGGACACTGTGCTTAAGCAGTGTTTTGTTGGCTCTGGTCTCATTCCTCAGCTACTACAGAGTTCTGTTCATGCATTGCTGGTTTAAGTTGCTCTTAGATAACAGAATTAGTTACTTTGTTTTAGCAGCCGGGGATTTGTGAATGTGTAATTTCTCTTAATCTGGGAAGAACTTCTGTTGAGCCATCCTCACAGAGCCTCATGATCATTCTGGCTCTCCTAGAATGGTGATGAGAGAGTATCAAGGCAAGGGTGGTTGTAAACAGACAGCTGCTGTAACCAATGGGTTCAGGTAGGCAGAGATGCTCTGCCACCTTATCCTGAGGTTATGTTTGCCTCATGCTTCACCATGTCATTTACAAGGGATGTGAGTGCATCATTAGCAGTGCTTGTGCCCAAGGCAGCTCCTTGTTTCCCCTGGGGTCCTCCAAATCCAGCTCCCTTGCCTGAGGCAAGCATGATGCACTCCAAGCAAATAAGCTTGGAGTGCAATTCCGATTTCTCCTTTAATTGTGTGAATACCAAGAGGAAGTACAAAGTATGCACAAAACAATGTTTCTTTTGCTGCTGGGTGAGTACAGAGAGAAGTCTGTGGAAACCACCTGTTCTGATGTGGTTTTGGTTGAAAGGATTCTGACAGCTGAAATCCTGCAGTCAGATTGTCAGTAGATGATAGCCAACAGGCACATTTTACTTATAACTAATCAAATACAACAACAAAAGGAACTGAACATCAGGATTACGTACTGCCCGTATGCTTTTTTTATCATTACCTTCTCTGTAGTTTTTTATTTCCAGCAGCACTTTGAAATAATGATTTTCTGTCTGTTTTCAGTTGTTTATTTTTTTAGGTTGGAGGTTTTTTATCTTTACTACTCCAGCTCTCAGCTGTCCAGGCTGTGGATTACTAGGTCTGACAGCAGCACAGTGCACCTGCTGCTTGCACTGGATGCTGTTCTGTTTGCCGCTGTTTAAAGCTGCCCCAGCTCTCCACAGAAATCTGTTCATGTGTCTTTTCAAAGGTGGAAGAAAAAAGTATGTTCCTGCAGTCTCATTTACGTGTTTTCTACTAGCCATACTGCAGCTTTTTCCTACACAGCCCATGCCTTGTTACCTCGGAGATGGCTAAGAGCTTACTCTAAAATAGTAAAGGCTAAAAAAGAGCCCCAATAAGGCAGCAAGTCTCTGATGTTGTGTTTTCAAAAGAATAACAGGCTAATAATGTCTGGATTGTTTGCTAACATTGTTGTGGCCACCAGTGTTATGGTCAATTAGAAATAATATATCCATAGTAAAGACTTAAGGCTTTCTTTAAAGCAGTGTTTTTGCTAAACATTTGAAAGTAATATATGATTGGAATTATCTCATTTTCTGTTGTACTTCAGAATGCAAAGAGAACAGTTGCTCAGAAAACCCCTCTCTACAACTACCTGAAAAATGGAGCCAGGAGGTAGCTGATCTCTTTTCCCAGGTAACAAGTGACAGGATGAGGTAACAGCCTCAAGCTGTGCGAGGGGAGGTTTAGATTGGCTACTAGGAAAAATTTCTTTATGGAGAGGGTGCGCAGGCATTGGAACAGGCTGCCCAGGGCAGTGGTGGAATCACCATCCCTAGAAGTGTTCAGAAACTGTGTAGATGAGGCCCTCGGTGACGTGGGTTAGTGGTGGAGTTGGCAGTCCTGCGGTAATGGTTGGACCTGATGATCTTAAAGGTCTTTTCCAACCTAGTTGATTCTATTCTATTAAAGTATCACTGGAAGCATAAGCATTGGTTTGACAGCTGCTACTCTGATAAGAAGCTGGCCAGGCAAAAATTCGTGACTTCCACAGAAGCAATGTTCTTATTGCGACTTTGGTTTGCTTACATATGTGTCTGTAATTAGAGTGGAAAACAAGCTGCAATACTGCTGTGCAGAGTTGCATGCTTTTTAGGATAACCAAGTTTTGTTCTAGCTCTAATTCACTCTCAAAATACTGTGATTTTTCCACACCTTTCAATCCAGGTCACTGTTTGAAGAAAGATGATACAAATATACTATTAGCTTGGAAATAGAGCGCATCCACGTAACTAAAGCATCCATGTGATGCAGAAAGCAGCAGTGAAAACTTTCTTAAAGGTTTCTTAAAGGTTAAATTGCTTTGCTGAAGTTTGACTTCCCTTTGCTTCCTTGATGAGTCAGCACATCCTGATGGCAGGCTCAGATCATGTTATTTAGAAAACCGTACCGCGTAGGATTTTGTTAAGAGGATTTGTGAGTTGAGAATGGTTCATGACACAGTGTTTCAGTGCCTCTCAAGTGTTTTGTCAGTGTGTATTCTCACAGTGTTGCAGCTGGTCATTCTTCCTTGGAGCAAGATCTCCCAGCACCCAATTCTCACAAATACTTAACTGCAAATGCAAGAATTAGTATTTCTACAGCACCTGGATGGACGTCTGTGAAGGCTGAGACAGTCTTATGAAGACTGAAAGTGTCTACAAAGGCAGGCAAGGCTATGTGTTTTCTCCCCTAGAAGAGTATTCTGACCTCCATGACATAGCTTAATCTGGAGTGTTCTCTCCATCCCTGTCCTTGAACAGCTTCAAGTTTGCAAGGCATAATGAAATACACAGCCAGTATCAGAATAAAAAAGAGGATACAGCTTAGTCTCTGGATATGGTATTTATGAGGAGGAGTGTGGAGAGTAGGTGAATCACCTTGAAGGGACATGTTAGGTTAGGGGCAGGAATGGAACCAATTCTGATGGCAAGAGCAGCAAAGGATGAAAACTGGAGTGCTGCTGAGGAAGGAGTACTGAGAAAGCTGTGAAACAAATAAGACAGAGTGGAGGTGGGAGGGCAGAGAAGGCAACAGGAGCACAGCCTCCAAAAACTAGCTTGATGGAAGCTGAGCTAGTGAGCAGATGTTCATGTGGGGGTGATGTTCATTGCAGCAGAGACAGGAACACAGACCCTTCCTTCTGGAATGTCTGAGCGAGAAGGCTAGGAAAGCATCCAATTGCTAATCAGCCCACACAAAATAAAACTATTTCAACAACAAAGGTCAAATAGGCTTGCTCCAGAATGCCCTGTACATCAGTGGTACTGGCAGAATAAAAGGATCAAACATCTGGAAGATTGTAACAGAGGTTCCTTGAATTCTCTCAAGGACCAGGAGCAAAGTCCTAATTTCTGTAACCTTCTGTTGAGCTTCAACTGCTGAGCTCTCTGTTGGAAGGCAAGGAAAGGATTTGACTACAATCTTCTGTAAGGGAGGTGTGGGTTAAACACCTAATGCCTGGAGCTGAATCATGGCTATGACTTCAGTGCAGGGCAGCTTTCCTTTGCTCTCTAACTCTGAGAACCAGAGTCTAAGCAACAGCTCTTTCTCTTAGCCAGGCTAGGAAATCGGCACACAGCTCCAAAATTTCTTCAATGATGCTGGCCCAAACTCTAAAACCTGCAAGAGCACTGAGAGCTTGTGGCACCTAAATATGCATCCTGCTTGTGCCTTGAGTTTGAAGACGACAGCATTAAATGAACTCTAAATAAAGTTACAACTCTTCTAAATACTAGATTACTATGGGGTTTTGTTTTGTTATTTTTAATTTTTACCTCAACTTGATGCTTCAGCATTTTGGTGTCTTCTCTGTGAACACAACAGGGATTGTTCAACATTCAAGCTTTAGCAGTTCAGGACTGTAGAATGATGGTCAAGTCTGTTCTCCCAAGATTTCTCACATACACAAACAGATGTAACTGAAAGACTCTAAATCACTCTTAAAAAAACCCAAACCAAAATCAAAGGTTACACATACACTACTTGAATGGACCATGGCTTGTCCTCTGCAGCAAGGCATGCTCTAACCACCTTCTCGGTAGGAAAGGGGTTCTTGGCCGCCCCTCCTGCCGTGTTTGTGCTTAGATCTTGAGGACACAGCGCCTCTGCGCCACGGGAGACACGGGTCACCTGGGCATGGCGGCGGGGCCTGAGGAAAAGAACCGCGGCGCTCCCGTCCTGCGCCTCCTCCCCCGGGGCCTACTGCCCGCCCAGCCCTTCGCGGGGTCCCCGCCCGCCGGCCACCCCTTCCCCTCAGAAGAGGGCGCTACTGCTTGGGGCGGGCGCAGCGCGATGGCGGGGGGTTCTCCGTGCCGCCTCAGGGCCGAGTGGCCACTGCCTCCTCTGAGCTCCCGCGCCTGAGCAGGGCCCACAGCGGCGGCGGGAGCCCTCGGGAAGCTCGCCCCTCAGGCGTGAGCGGAGCGTCCTGCAGACAGTGTGTGCGGGGGAAAACAAAATAAACCCCACGGGTTCCTTACAGGGTTCTATTGCCCTCGGGGCACGCAGGGAGATGTCTCAGAGAGAAGCGAAAGGCTGCGGCTGGCGGCAGGTGAGAAAGGTGACGGCGGTGCGGCCAAGGCGGCCGGGGCGCCGCTTGGCTCTGGGAAGGCAGCTTTGCTGCCGCCGCCGGCGTGACAGGGCCTTAAACAGGAATCGAGAGAAAGGGAAGCATGTCAAACCCGACAGTGCTGAGAGACCCGACAGTACTGAGAGACCCAGCATAGCGCAGGCATCGGGAGCTGGACTGCGGAAAGCGAGATACCATTGAGAAGCTGCTGGGATGGCACAGGATCGCCACACAGAGGGTGGGAAGCAGAGGGAGTGCAGGAGAAATTAAGGGGTTGGAGTTTTTGCTTCTTTTCCTTTTTAAATTACTTTAAACCTTACCCATTCCTAAGGGAAGTAGTTTTCAGGAAATCAATGAGCATCCAGAGGCAGAGCTCTAAGCTGCAGATACAAAACAAGTGGCTTGTTTACAATCCAGTCCACCCTTGTGCAATAAAACAAAGTCTTTCATACAAATTCCACATCTTACCTCTCCTTACGAAACACATAGCTGGCAGGATCATGGCAAATTAGGTCACACTGTACCCAGATGAGGGATTAGTGGAGGAGTAGTTTAGAAATAGCTGAAGACGCTGACAGGTCTGGAATGGAAAATATTCTCTGGTTATTCTGCAGAGCAGGGAAGGGGAGAGGCTTTGCCAGCAACACATAAGCTTGTCCCTCACCAACAAGGCTCAGCGTGAGAGTTAAGCAAACACTACTGATAAACAACCTGCAGGTTTTCACAGCTGTAATGGAGCTCTAGTGCTGATTTTCTTTGCTGTCAAGCAGTGAAACACAGGGGAGGTGAGCCTTGCAGTGCTGCTGTGGTTCTTTTCATCACGAGTGAGCTGTACTAGTGAATTAAATGTGTCATAAAGAGATGCTTTTCCACTTTTGAAAACTATTGGTGTAGCATAAGCAACAGCATAAGGGAACTAATACAAATAGTAGGTAGTTGCAGACCTGAAGCAGAACCAACCAGCACGGCCTTGCTCTGAAACAGTAGGATTTCTCTGAAAATGGGAAGCAGGAGTAGTAACATAAATAGTGCTGAGGTAATTCAAAACAAAGAGGAACCCAGGAAAGTGCTGTTCTTAGAAAGGCTGAGAAACAGGCTGCTTTCACAGTTAAGATTGTCTTATCTCTTCAGTTTTCTTAAAATGGCAATGCAGTGAGTATGTGACATCAAGTTGCAACTATCACAAAACCCACCATGCAACTGCATTGAAACAAGCACATGCTCAGACGAGTAACACTGTAGCATGAGAAACTGAATTTATATATATTCCTCCAAAGCAGTGCATAAGACTAAGAAATGCTCATGGAATCTGGGGAACTTACAAATTTCCAAAACAGGTAAAAAAACCCAGTAAAACCCAGCCAATTAGTGGTAACTAATAAAGGTGAATACTTCTAAACTCTCCCAGAAACCTCTAAAAAAAAAATTATATTTGGTGGAAGATAATTTGGTAGAATAACAGATTTTTCTCAAAATTTGCAGGCAATAGCTTGATAAAAGTGTGAGTTAATGATAAAATACCTTTTTCCTAAGCCCTGGAATTACAGTGAGTCAGTCTCCAGCAACATCCCCACTGGTTCCACTGCTTTATTATGTGTCTTACATCTCCAGAGGTAGTGTTTATCCTGCACACTGTAGCAAATAATAAAACCCCAAGTAGAGACAAGTGAAAATAGCCAAGATTTTAATGCACAAAATGCAAGGGCATGGTGAGGTAAACAGCTGGAGACACTTTTGTTAACTGATTAATCTTCTTTTGTTTTGGCTTGTAAATCAGTCTTCCGGCTCATCTGTCAGATTTGTTTCAAGCAATCAAACCAAACATGCTCTTAAAAAAGAAAACAGCACTAAGTCTAAGCACTACTGTTGTTAAAGAATTCTAGTAAATGCTGTCCAGAAATCCCATTTGGCTGCCTCAGCTCTCCAAGAGTATTTCTAATGAGGAACCTTTTATAAGAATATTGTTTTTAAATGTGACATTCCATCTGGTTGACAAACCAATCCGGAGAGAGAAGGCTCTAAAGAGTGAATAGTCTGACTGAGACCTAGGAATTGACAGTCCTTAGATTCAAATTCTTTTTCCAGCTCCCCATCAAAGCCATCCTGGGTAATTTAGGTAGCCATTACTATGTAGCTCCCTACCCTTAAAATGAGAATACGCATCCATGTCAAAAATTTCTGCCTAGTTTATTCTAATACTGCGTTTTTAAAAACCATTGGATTCAAGTAGAACTTCATAAACAGTGAAGAAATTATTTAATCCCCTTTTCTACTGCTGTCCTTCAAATTAAAGGCCTATCCCACTCCCTGTGAAGGTCCGATACATTATGCTTCAAGAAGAAACACACTTTTATTTTCCCTTGTTATGCTTTTCTTTCACTGGTAATCTAACTGCTGTAAATCTGTTTAACCTCTGTTGAAATAATGGCTTGTTCTTATTGTTCTGACATTCTCCTGCCTATCTGTTCAAACTGTTGTAGTAAGAGGTTTCTCAAACACCAGCAATCTGACAGAGCAGTCAGAAACAAGTAGAGATTTAACTGGGTGTTACATATTAGAAGAAACTCATTAGTATACATGTAGCTGGTACACTTTATGGAAAGGAAAAACTAAAACAAGTAGGGAAATTAACTTTTTTTTTTACCTTATGTCTTTGCATGCCAGTGTTTCAAGCTTTTTCCAGTTTTCAGGTATATGCTAATTAAAAAATAATAAATCTGCAAGAATTTTATTTAAAAAGATAAATCTTGCAAAGAATCGTTCTTTGTATCCACTGCAGGAGGCAGGGGGAGTCAGAATTCTCTTGCAGCCCTCTTCTTTTTAAGTTTCAACAGCATTTGATCCCATAACCTTAAATTTTTTTTTCCTTCTAAACTTGAAATATCATTTTGAGAAAAACTGTAAAAGATAGAAGGCAGGATAACAGCATGAAGAGTGCCAAGAGGGTGCTTTATTTTTGTGTGCTCTTGCAAGCATGATACCTAATCTCTTACTACAAAAAAGAATCCCAATTCAGTATAATTATAATTACTGTGTCCTCAACAGCATTAACTTCCATTCAAGACACTGGAAGACATTTTGGAATTTATGTCAGCAAAGCAGAAATAAGGGGATTACAGTAAAGTTATAAATAAAAGACCTGATTAGGATTTCCTGTTGATTTCACTTCTGTACAAAATAGTTAATCTTCCTTTCTCTATGATACTTTTACATGTCATAAGAAACTACTTTAAACATCTGCCGAATAATCTGGCTAACTGATACATTTCATGCCAGAAAGATAAAACTAGGAAATCAGTAACATGCTAGAGGCTTTACCAGTGGCTTGGCAGAAAGTCCACCTTCCCTTGCATGTTTAGTGTTCTGCCAGAATAGTAATGTTAGATGTTACTGGGGTGAGGTATAGGGGGTGTGGGCGTCTGTCTGTCCATCTGTCTGAGTAAGCAGGTGGAAAGAGGAGTGAGGAAGTGAGTTCTCTATGTCCAGGAGTAACTGTCTGCTAGAATGGTTTCCATGTTTGATGGAACCATACCATCAGCCTTCCATGCAGTAGTTTATAAACATTCCTGAGAGGCAAGAAGAAGCAGTCAGCATACACATCTGTGCCAAAGAACAGATGGTCAAGAGCTCAGCCACCACCTGTGCACACTGAGCAAGTGGATGTGCCTCTAAGATCTTACTCAGTTTGTAGACAGAGGTTAGACACTTGCATAAGATGTAATTAATCCTGTTATTTCACTGAATTTAAAACTGACTTCCGCAACTGTTAAACATGGAGGATAATCTGAGAAAATGTGACCCATGTTACTTCCTTCCAAATGTGTATTTCGATTGTGTATTGTGTATTCATAGCTATTATAAGATTAACGTTAAAAGTTACCTCTGAAAAAAAGTCTTTACAACAGTTTATGGAGATTAATTTTCCTATTTAGGTAAGTCCAGACATTTACAAGAACAATCACTTAAATAAAAATAAAATATAAAGCCTATGTTTAAAACATGGCCTTTATTAATGCTGTCTAGCGAGCTCCATATTTATCTTACATTGAAATAATTTTGCTTTGCTTAAGAAAAGACAGAAAAAGTGCATTTACAAGAGTACTTTTTCTTTAATTTTCTGCGAAAATGGAAGAAGTTGGAATCACAAGTTGACAAATGTTGTAAAATGAAATTTCAAGAAACATCAATTTTAGTAATGCTACGCCATCACTAGTGTTTCGTTCTGACTTTCTGCCATGTGAACCAGAATATCCCGATATACAGTCTAGAGCATCTATGTTATTACTCTACAGCATATTTAACACAGAAAAAGGGGTTAAGAACCCCTTTCAATGTACAAACATGAATAAAAAAATTGATAAAAAAATCACTTTTATACATAATGTATATGCAAACTGTTTTAAATACATGGGTTTGGAAGAGTTATTTACAAACTTTCTGTCCGTGGGACAATCCACAGACAAAGCATACACAGTTGCTTTACCTTATTGTTCCATCTCAACTTTGGGAGATGCAAGTCCATTCAGCAGTACAGCAAACATAAGAACTTGTGACAAAGTATCTAAAGGGCAACCCAATAAATTTTGTTCCTCAAAACAACGTAAGTACTAGGACTGCCAAAGTTTCCAAATAAAGCCATAGTTTTACCCAGATGCCTGCAGACAGATCTATGTTGTGGAGGCTGCATCAACAGACCCATTTAAAATACAGGCATGGCTACTGGATAAAACACATCCTTAAAAGCCATAACTGATACATATGTTTTATCGAAAGAGTGAAGTAACCTAGAATTTTTTTTTCCAATTTTATTAATATTTTAAAAAATACATAAAAATACAACATCCAATGTCTGAATAAATATATTTAACAAGTTGCAAGATACCTTATTTTACACAAAAATTTCAGCTTTAGAAATCTTGTTAAATAACTTCACTGTTGTTATATATTTCATTTTTTGTCTTTCTGTAACAAAATAAAAACTCTGAAATTACATAGAAAAAAGACAAAATATTTTTGTCAAGGGATAAGATAGTCCACTGAAAACCTATTCACAATTCCACTGTAAACATTAATAAACATTAAAATATTTGCATAATTGTGTGCTCAAAAATCCTATAAAAAGTGGAAGACTTATTACAACTGTAGTTTTCAGTCAACTACACTTCCTTTCACAATTTATTTTGTCCCATTTACACCTTTAAAACTGGGCACATTGCTGAACACGTACTTTGGCAGTTCTGTATAGCAAGTGCTTCCACAAAAAGGAACTACTCACCAAGAGTTAACGTACAGCTCGGCGAAAGTGCAGCAGTTATGCAATTCTTTTTGATAATATTCTGATGTCTGCTTGGTGCACTTGCTTTTCTAAGAGCTCCCTAGAACACCTGAATGCTTCATTGGACATAACTTTTCAAATTTGATAAGTGCCCTTTCTCTGCATTAATAAAAACAAAACAAAACCAAACACAATGACAAGCATGTCACATTGTGCCTACAAACCTTCAGTTACCAATGAGCTTAATTTCTCTGAACAGTAAATTAAACAAAAGAAGAGGGTAGGAGGGGATAACAGGTACAGTCCAGCAGTGGAAGTGTGTACAGAATATACTTGGCAATGTCAAAGCAGTTGAGTGCTTTCTGTGGTTGTATTTCAGGATTTACGTCCATGGCAGCAAGATGCTGGGCAAGGCAGGGAAATGTGCATCACCTGCATTCTACAGCAAGCACGTTCTGTGGAGGAGAAGATGATGATGGACTCATTCCAGTGTCTGATGAAGCAGATGACATGGATGCTCCTGTATGTGACACTGAATATATAGAACAACAGATCAGCATCAGGTTATCAAAGTACAGATCAGAATGAAGGTTTCCTTGCTTATCAGGTTGTTTAAGAGATCTCAAAGTAGCAGCACGATCACAGGAAACTGATACAGATTTTTTTGTCAAGTGCTTTCACTGCTATTACTCACATAAACTGGGTAAGTAACCGTACCCTTTCTGCATCACCAGCTAATTGAAAAGACAAATCAGATGAGTCATTACACTAATTGAAAACTCAGACCTAGCTTGCACTAGGAAATCCAAGTTTCTAATACACTGTTATAAAATGATCAGGGAATGCTCGTTAGGTTCAAGTTCTGAAGAGCCATAAATATTTTCTAAACATATATACAAACAGATGATAACTTTTTCCCCCAAAAGATACTCCCAATTAAACTCAAGTTGCTTTCAGTTATGTATTTTCAAGAAAATTAACTTCTTATGGGAATCATAAAGCAAATCTGAAAGTTACCTTCTCTGTCCTTCTTTTTTAATCGTTTTCTTCTCCTGTCTATGGTTGCTACTTCTGACTTCAAGGACATGTAGTATTTTCGTATTTCCTGTAGTTTTTCTTGTAAGAAGGAGATCCTTTCAGTGCTGCTCATATTGTCTAGTTCATCTTAAAAGTGGGAAGAAAAAACAGCTTCATCAAGGTGATTTTACACAAATTAATACTATCCTTATAGCAGACCTTACAGCAGCCTTCCAGTGCTTAAAGGGGCTGACAAGAAACCAGGAAAGAGACTTTTTGTGAGCAAGTAGTGGTAGGACAAGGGGGAATGGCTTTAAACTGAGAGAGGGGAGATACAGATTAGATGTAAGGAAGAAGTTCTTTACCATGACAGTGGTGAGACAATGGAACAGGTTTCTCAGAAAAGCTGTGCTGCCCCATCCCTGGCAGTGTTCAAGGCCAGGCTGGACAGGGCTTTAAGCAACCAGGTTTAGTGAAAGGTGTCCTTGCCTTTGACAGGAAGTTGGATCTAGATGATCTTTAAGGGCCCTTCCAACCTAAACTATTCTATGATTCTACAATGAATCTTAAGAATCTACAAAATGCAGCTTAAAATTTAATATACTTCCATAACCAGGCCATAAAAGTCCTGTACCTAATTTGGAGCCTCATATTTTAATTTCAGAACAAATTTTCTTATAAATTCCTTCTAATCAAGTCACTTAAAAGAATTCTTACTGAGCTGAAAACTCCATTTGTAAACTCTAGATGAAGCATTCTGGTGGTGGTGTTTTTCTCTGTGTTTATCCTTCTCTCCATCTTTGATGTGAGGTGAAATGACTCTTGCAGGTGATCGGGAAATCTTCTGTGGTTTGGATGCATTTATATGTTTTACAGGAGTACATTTACTTGAACTGTCCAGGACAGAAAGGTCTTCACTGTCACTACTTTGTCCTGCAGCAAGAGAAATGTACTTGGATTTAAAAGAACCCTTATGAACAACTTGGCATTTTAGAAGTGTAGTTATAGTCATAAAAAATTAAGAAAAAACCTGCTCCTTCTGGCTTAGGAGATGCCAGAATGCACACAAGGAAAAACTGTGCAAGATTGAATGTATAACCTTACAAGACACAAAAGGCAGTGAACTCTCAAGTGTACCAGTCCTTAATGCAGGAGAAGGCAAGGGCTGACCACACCTTTAGTTAAAGAGCAATAGTCTAAATTTTTACAGAAGTAAAAAAGCAGTTTATTAGAGTAAGAATATTAGAGCACTGATAAACTAAACTATATTTAAGTTATGTATTTTGGTGTTACAATACTAGAATCCCCTTTTCAAAGATCAAAACTGAATTAATATAAGTAGGTAGCCCATAACTATATATGTCTACCAAATTGCTTTGCACATCTGAAGGAACAATTCTGAAACATGACTAAAAGCATAAATGCTTTAATTTTAAGCTAATATATGCAAGTATTTTAGACTGCCACAATAATTTCAAAGTTTTACACAGGCATGTCAAATATATCTGAATATTTTATGTCAGAATTCAGATTTCAGTCTGGTATTTAAAAATTGTAACAATACTGTCACAGGGCCTAAATATATTGACTCATTTAGTACAATAATCACTAGAAATGTGTTACAGAAATGCAAAAATCAAAATTTCTATAGTAAATTAAAAAATGAGTCACATAATTGAAATAAACACACACAAGATTGCTTTTGCCGAAAAGTTATTCTTTAGCATCAAGCATTTTTTCTGTACTTCATAGATGCATTTTTTTCCTCATGAGAAACACCTACTGTAATACTTTGAAGATGTTCCTACTCAGAACAAGATCCCCTCTCACAAATTCATAACTAACCCAATTACTGCAGCATTTCAGTACTTAAAAGGTGCCTATAAGACATATAAAGAGATACTTTTTGGCAGGGCCTCATGTGACAGGACATAGGGTAATGGTTTTAAACTAGAACAGGTGAGATGCAGGCTGGATGAGAGTTAAAAATCGTTTAGCATGAAGGTGGTAAAATACTGGCACAGGCTGCCCAGAGGGGTGGTAGATGTCACCATCCCTGGAGACATTCAAGACCAGGCTGGATGTGAGCTATCTGATCTAGTTAAGGATGTCACCGCTCATTGCAGGGGGGTTGGACTAGAGGACCTTCGAAGGTCCCTTCCATCCAAAACTATCTGATGATTCTATATAAAAATGATCATAATGGTAAATACTTAGTAGCTTCTAATACACGCTGTTATTAAAAGCTTCTCCTAAGAAGTAATTCAAAATAACCAAGAGATCTCCAAGGAACACTGCTACTGCAGAGCTGCTAAGTTCTTTCCAGTTAACAGCCAATAATCATGCACGTTAATAATATTAATGAATAATCATGAATAGTAATGAAAAACCCTGACAAGGAAGTCCCACCCAATAGAAATAATGGGTAACAGCAAGAACAGTGTGCGCTTATGCATGTTGATAGGGCAGCATAACCTCCCGCCCTCAAATGTACCTGCTCCATTCTTTTCATTTTTGGCTGCAGCACTTGTTCGCTTTGGGGTACGCTTTTGTTTTTTTGCCAGTGTTCCACTATTGCTATCACTGGGTCTTTTTTGACCTAAATGAGAAAATAAAGGAAGACAAGACACCTCAAATATCTCTGCTACTTGCAAATTCTTTTTTTATAAGCAACAAAGAAATTTAATACCAGAAGACAAAACAAACAGCCAACTCTTAGTAAAACCAGTCTTAAAATGACTTCAGGAATCATTAGAGCAGAGAATGACTATTGACAGGAACACTCACCTTTCTCTCCAATCTCTCTTTCTTGCACAGATAGACTACAGGTGCTTGATGTAGTACTGGCTTCAAATCCATTAGCAGACTCGCTTTCACAGAGACCTTCTTGAGACTCTTCCGCCACACTGTCTACTTCAATCGTCATGTCACTTTCGCTCTTGATACTGCGTGATTCATCCTGGCTAAGAGTAAGAGGCGAGATCACTGAAAAGCTCGACTGGACAGCAGCGGGTAAGGCAGACAGATTTGGATTTGAAGCATTAGGATCTGGCTTTTCTGGTATGATGTCTTCACTACTGCTCTTCTCCTTTTCATCCAAGTCATCCAAGTCTACTTCATGGCACAGCAGTGTTTCAGGACCAATCTGAGGCATTGCATCATCCTCATCTTTTAAGGGAACATTCTCATTTTCTTCAGAAGGACGTTCAGAGATCTCATTTCTTAGTTCTTGAGTGTGCTGAACCGATTCTGCCACCAGGGATGGCATTTCCTCATTCTCCGTTCTGAGGGACTCTTCAGCATTCAGCCCTCTACATTCTTCTGCTCCAGTACATTCATTGGTCCTCTCTTCAGATACAATATTTGGCACTTCCATCTCACTCTGTCGTCTATTTCTCTTTTCAGGTGATGCCTGTTCTAAAGTTTTCCTTTTCAAAAGCTTCTTATCTTTTGTAGAAGGTTCCGTTTCACTTTCAGTAGTGCTGGAAATTTCTTTACAGTCCAAGGAAGACACGTCTAATCTTTCAGGTTCTGCAAGAGATTCATTTGCCACCTCTTCTTGGCTTCCTGGTGAAATCTTGGCATTCTCTAAAGAAGGATCTTTTGTCTTGCTCCTTCTCCCTTTACCTTTAGGTGATTTTTCAGCCTCTCTTTTGATTTCTTCTATTTGCTCTGTTTTATTTCCAAAAGTCTGAACAATTTGTTCACTTTCTTCGACTTCCAGTTTCAGTGCTTCTAGTGGCTGTACTTGAGTCCTGTCATTTTCTTTCAATGCATGAGGAATCTTTGGGTTTTCTTCATCTAGCTTCTCATCATGTAGCTTTTCACTTTTATCCAGTTCTGAAGTTTCTGGAGAAAATTCTTCATTCAAATTCTTTTCAGATGATTCATCTGCTTCACTGTCAGAAGAGCCAGAGTCTACAAATTTTAAAAAAGAAGGAAACAGCACCTTAAATCATCAATTACAACACAATTTCCTTTTCCAACCACACAAAAACTTTCTTCCCAGTAATTTGCCATATTAACATCAGTTTAGAATACACAATTTCAAACTTAAAGGCCTGCATAATTCAGTGCACTTATTACAGTTCTTATTTTTACTCAAAATTTCTATGAAACTACAATAGTAGCGGTGCTATCTGTGTTCAAGATGCATCTGGATGACACTCTTAGTCTTAGTTTTAGGTAGTCCTGCAAGGAGTAGGGAGTTGGACTTGATTATGAGTTCCTTCCATCCTGAGGTATTTTGTAGTTCTTCTGCTATTTCCCAGACAAGCTGGTATAAACAAATTACAGTTTATAGTAGAAAGAACAGATTCCCATAATCTGGTATCTATCTGTGGAGACCGCTTGCCCCACCTGACATTATACAAAGCAAAAAACTCAACACTTCTCTCCCCTCCATGTGCCCCCAGACAGTAAAAAACCAAATCCTTCTACACCATTATACGGACATATCATTGTTAAACTATTGTACGAATCTGTTGTATGCATCATATGCAGAACAAGCATATTTACATTACCAGATTATTCAGGGATCTGTGCTGAAAGCAGACAGTGGTTTGACTTCAGTTCTTTTTCACAGAGACTTACAAATACCAAAAATATTGCTGCCTTTTGTATATACTTAACAACTTAGGGTGCATGATTTAGTACTGGGGTTGAGGACTTAATTACCAAAATGAAGACTATCATTATACTACTAGAGTTGGCCTGCTCATGATTAGGACTGAAAGGCTCTGACTAAAGAATATGGAATTACTTGCACAGTCATTTCCATGCCATAGCTGTTCTGTGAGCAAGCTGTACTCCTCAGCAGCGTCAGCTCAACTATTCCCTCAATAAAATTCACAGTGAGGAAAAAAATCAACAACAAAAAGGTAAGAATCAAACTTCTCTTCAAAAAAGTAATGAAAAACCTCAAAAGCCTAAGCGCTCACCGTTTGAGCCTCCACCAGAATCAAACATTCCTGAGCTACATCTCATCTGCCTGTGAGGTGCTGCTAAAAATCAAAAGTATTTATTTTTATAGAGTAAAACCTGCGCCAAAGAATTTTTCCGTTCTATTGCTTGTACACTGACTGGATAAGTAGGACTTTAAAGCTGCTGGCAGCACTGTGTTCGCTGAAGTTGTCATATTAATGCACCGCATTACATCACTCTTTACATGCACTTCCATGCCAGAACATGAGTGCACCAGATGTACCTTCTGTTCCATTTGGTAATGGTGAGGAATCTGACAAGTTGTTCCGTGCACTTCTGGCTCCTGATTTACCTTCACTAGTAGGTGTTTTGGATAAACTGCAGGACGTGTTGGATGGAAGAGTAGATTTCAGAGGGGGTCGCCCACGCTTTGATTTTTGTTTCTCCTCATCCTTCTTCTCATCCTTCTCACTGTCTTCTTTATTCTGAGGGGAAAACAATGAATGTTTATTAACGTTTCACTGCTGATCATCAAACATTTTGCTCTACACTCCTATTAAAAAAATAGTTTGTGGACTGAATAACTTTTTTGAAAAATAAGGAATTGTGATAGTCATTAAGCACTGTACTACAAAAAAACTTACTGAAATAATTACTACTTTTGTTTTTTTCTTCTGTTTTCTCTTTGGTCCTCCTTTGTCCACAGGCCAGATAATCCGATCCGCTTTCACCCATTCATCGTATCTAAAAGTGAGTAACAACATACTGTTATTACCTCTAAATAACAAAAATTTGTTTGCAATATGGGGATTAAGAAGACTGAGTTACAGAAAGCATTTATTAAAGAGAGCTAGGAAAGTAGAGCATATATTTACAAATGCATGCAGTATCTGGCATTACAAAGATGAATTACATTTCTAGCCCACAAAAGAATTTTTGGGAGGAGGGAATGGAGATGCAAACTTCCCTGTCTCTTGCTAGCAAAGCACTGGAACCCAGGCGACCATGTCAGCTATAGTTTTGTCAATTATTTCACATCATATACAAAAAGCAGTCTTCACCACAATAGTAAAATGTCTTTTTTTTAAAAAAAGTAGAATTTTTAAATTATAGCAACAAACTGGATGAGATTCTGAAAAGCACAAATACACTGCAATCCTGAGTTATTAAAAAGGTAAAGGGACACATGTAAGTATATCCCCACACACATAAACTCTGTGTTGCCACATAAAGAAATTTGCTTAGTTTAATTAGAAATGTATGGGTTTGGAACATCTCAAGTTATACACCAGAAGCGTTCTAGTTTCAAAGATTCATTTTGTGACATTTTCGTCTACATACTAACAATGCTGTTAAGAACAAGAGCAAAAAAGCCATTTCTGCAGCAGTACTGAATATAAAGCATGGCTGGCAAGAGAAGCATTTAAAGATTCTGTAGCTGTTTGTAACAACCATTCTTTATAATCACAGTTAACATTCAATACAAGATTAAATTGTGTTGCCAAAATTTCAGTGCTTGATACACTTAACTGTAGAGGTCTTCGCCATCATCAGTGACTCCCTTAAATAAAGTCCAGCAGTGCTAACAGTAGCTGACACACTAAATTACAGGGATGCTCCTTTGAGGAGTGAGGATTACTCACTTTAAACCAGATGAAAACTTTGAAATCTCAGAATGTACTTCCGTGTACATTTCCATGTTGTAGTGTCATACCATAAACAAAATTACTAACACTGAAACGTGTAATACAGTCAGATCCTGTTACCATGTTGATAGTTCCATTCGGAGCCAAATCACTGATCATCTTTCTCTTTTTGTTCTTAGAAACAAAAATTCTTTTGTAAATAATCCATTTAACAAACAAAGAAATGAAAGGCAATTGTTATCCTCACCTTAC
Organism: Psittacus erithacus; assembly: GCA_009867235.2. Taxonomy (NCBI): domain Eukaryota; kingdom Metazoa; phylum Chordata; class Aves; order Psittaciformes; family Psittacidae; genus Psittacus; species Psittacus erithacus. The sequence goes on along the minus strand of WYDI02020197.1, from coordinate 53,582 downwards.
ATTCCAACCATAGTAGTGAACTAAATATAAAACTTCTCCATCATCAATTTCTGTGCTTTTAATACTGGCTTCATAGATTTTTTGAGTCTTTCCACGTCCATATTTTACTTTCACTTTGGTTCCAGTCAGGCAGGGTTCTGCATCCTCCTCATCCTCTTCACCTTCTGATTCTCCTTTGTTCTCAATTTCCTCCCTGCAGTAAAGTGCATTTAAAATGCCCACTAATTAGAGACAATCAATGTTTCAACATTTAACTAGCATAGCCAAGCTAGTACAAAAGAAAAAGGCTGTACGAAAAAATGTTTTCATCTTCTGTATCCTGCACTGCCTCTGAAGCTAGCTTGGACACAGCCTCTCACATCAAGAACAGGACTTTGAGAAAACAGGAGTTAAGTGCTGAAAATATACAGAAAAATTATAATATGAACACCATTTGCTATGTGTACAACTACCTCAGAACTTAAAAATTACTTTTAAATGAATATTTTGATAATGCAGAAAGAGGAATAAGTTAACTCAGTGTTTTACTCCTAAGGGAAGAACTGATTTTGGCATGTTATTTAAAAAGAAAAATTCTTTCTCCTACAGTTTGCTTAATAGACTACAGTTTACTAAGAGTGTGCACAAGCTTGAATCGCCATCATAGTGATGCCCTCACAGATGCAAACACCATTCCAATGAGAAAAGTGGATTATAACAGTGTTTAACAAAGATTAAAAGTGTCTACACACCTCTTATTAGCTACATCTGCCTCTTATTATGGCTATATTTGATATTTAAACATTCTACCTAAACATACTTTCAAGAATCACAATCTATCCTATTTTTACCTATACTTTTCTCCTTTTTTTAGGGTGAATTTAGCATAATGTAGAGGTTAAACTACAAAAAAAAGTCACCAAAAAAGAAAATAGTGAAAAAGACTACAGCTTTGCTTTTGATGAAATATATTCACCAGCCTTCAACAGCAGCTATCTTGCTGTGGCTAACAGTTAAAAGGAAGAGGACAAGCACCACCCACATCACTTAAAGAAAAAAACTCTTTGGTGCCCATGTCACCTGATATCCCCCTGTGACCTCCTGCACACCCAACATTGCACCTTCATTTGAGGCATTTCCACATGCTACGGGGCACTGCAAGATTATCTTTCCTGGACTACACAGAGACACTTTCTTTAGAATAACTGTATGTTTTTCCTACTCCTTAAAGCTCTTTAGAAGAAAACATACTATATTCCTATCAGGCTTCATTCAGCATTGACTTGTGTCCAAACTACTTAGCCACATGGTCAAGAAAAACAAGGTAGGAAAGCCCATTTAAGCTGGTAAGACATTGCCCTTGACCACAGCCAAAGTAAGCTAAGAGGTCTCCTCTGGTAATGAATTACTCACCTGGTCACACTCATTTGTAACCAGGACTATATATCCAATTCAACTTGTCAAACTTAGTCTGTGGATGCTATTTTTCTTTTGCCCTTCCATGTCTCTTCAGCCTACCTGTGTGTTTCATACAAACTCCCTCTTTCCTTTTCCTTTCTTTATTAGCTGATCCCCTGCTTGCCTATCTACAATACATCAAGTAACAAAACCAAGCACCCTGTAGGTTCACCAGCCATCACTAAACACTTTAACAAAAGCACGGGAGAAGAGGGTCTCTATTTTCCATTTGCATTTCAACTGCCCAGAAAAGTCTGCCCAAATAGTTGCTCACCATCCATACAGCACCTGACAGACACAGCTTGGTCTACTCTGTGTCTGTACATACCACTGTGACAAAACACCAACAGATCCTTGGCAAGACTTTCAAGAAAATGAAAGTCTGCCACCTACCAGAAAAAGATGCTTCCATGAAATACAGCGTATTTACAAGCTTGAAATAAAATTTTCCCTTTCCTGTCCTGCTGAGTGAATAGGTCCCCAATTTCCACATTTTAGTTGTGTATACTCCTGCTTGAGGTATGGCTCAAACACGACACGGACATACGTGTAAGAAGGTGACACAAGCTAATGTTTACCTCTCCCTCTGCCTCTCTTCCTCCTCGTCTGACTCTTTATCAGAATCCTCCTGTTTTTTAATTTTTTTCTCTTTTTGCTTTGGTGTACTTTTTCTCCCTAGTGGAGTTTCATTTTCTTTCTTCTCTGCATTCTCAGGCATTTCCTCTATATCTTTGTTTTCCTTGTTACTGTCTTTTAATTTGTCTTGTGTTTTATCCTCTTCACTATCTTTTTTTGCTGGGGTTGCATCACGGGTAAGTCTTCTTCGTCCCTAGAACAGAAGTAAGAACAGTTTAATGATTCTTGTCAATTGTTCTCTGTATAGTGCAAACCTCAGTGAAGAGGGAAATTACATTCCTGTATGGAAGAAAAGCTGGAGATCACAGCAAAAAGCAAAACACTCTATAATCTTAAGATAATAGCTTAAAAGTCTTGTTATCTGGGGGGGACGGAACAATAAAAAAAACCCAAACCAAACAAAAAAAAACCAAAACAACCCCAAACAAACAACAAACCAAGCCAAACCCAACCCCCCAAGCCCTCCCCAAAAAAACCCCACACAACAACAACAAAAACCAACAAACACCCCACAGACAAAACCAAACCAAAATCACCTCAAAATAAATTCTGCTTCATTTAGAATAAAGAGGATGAACTTCTGATTACCTTCTAGAGGATTTCAGGACATTTGTAAGGCCCTAACAGAAAGGGCCAAAATGCCTTGCTCAACTACAGCAATAGCATTAAAGTGCTTGTAGAGGACTTGATGCTGGAGAGGCATCTTCATTCCTGACAGCGACCTGTTACAATTGCTGTCTGGGGCTATCTGCAACTGCCTCTTGGGGATCTAGTACAGGATTGTCATTTTGATATTGAAAGTCTCATGATAGTGTCATTGTTCTGTAATAAGAACACTTAAAATACATTATGAATGCAAAATTAATTATCTGGAGCACATCCAAAGACAACAGTAATGGAGGTACTGTGATAATTAAAATTCACAGTAGCATAATGGCAAATACTTCAAATACTTTGGAAAAATAATAATTCATAAATAGATAGCTGGTGACAGGATTAATGAAGTAATAAGATGTATGACCAATATTTATTTAGCAACAAATTAAGACAGCCAGCAAAGGATAAAAATGACAAAAAATTCTTCTACTTTATCCTCTTGCCAGTTTTCTCCCCCCTTCAAAAAAAAAAAAAAACAAAAGAAAAACCAGAAAAATAACCCCCAAAAAAACCTCAAACCCCCCCCAAAACAACCCACCCTAAAACCCAAACAACAAAAAACTAACAACAAAACTAATGTCATGCCAGGAAGTTCATTAAGGCTGATACAGCTTGGAAAAACCACTTGCAGTTAGATGGAAATATAAAACATAATACATAGTGTAAATACAAGTTTAGATTTGTCTTTTCATCTATTAATTTAAAAGGCCATAAACTTGCTTGAAAAGCTGGTTTGCCAGGAGTACTTTAATCAAATTACATTTCAGTTGAACAGAATCCTTACAACTTGAACAATTTAAAAAGTAGCAATTCCTGTCCTTCAGCAATCATGCTCTTTTAAAGAACATAAAATGTCCTTTTAACAGAATTAACAGGAGTGCTACAGCATCATATTCAAATACCTTAAAAGTATTCCTGTATTCTCCATCAGGTTCAGTATCCACTAGCTGATGGGTCACTGATCTTATCTATGTAACTAGTAATACCACCCTCACCTCTAAAGCACTCAGGGATGAAAGAAGACAAAACGTAAGTGCTCCTCCCTCTACTTTGCCTACATACTGTAAAATTGTAGTGTTTCTTTTATTAAAAAAAGAGATACTGTGATAAAAACCAACTCAGAGAAATGTGTCTTCCTTTGATCCCTAAAGCTGTAGTAGTCCCTTAATATTCCTGCTTCTTGCCAGAAAGCTCCAGATTCCACGTGCCTGTAGAAATTCCCACCCACAACCAAGACTGTCCTGCTGATTTTCACAGGCTGATATTCTGATGATATCCAGCCCTCAGTAGCTCTCCAAGCCATCCCTGAATTGAAATATGTCTGACATTCAACCCAGCATGAGCAAATCCCACGGATGTCTTAGAGGATGAAGAAATAAATAAAACTGATCTATTCACAGGCAGAACATAATTAACCATTAACACCAACTCTGTGTTCACAGAACCCTGTCCTATGCCTGTACAAGTATGCCAATTCAAACCTATAATCACTCCACAAGGGAAAACTCATTATGTAAACCGTTCACTACACAAAGGTATTTTGTTAAGTACTAAGTAGAAACCGGTTCAAGCCACTTACCCTTGGGGATCTTAGTTCTGGTTCTTCTTTTTCACTTTCACTGCTGGAATAATTTTCTTCTGCCTCTTTTTTAACTTCTGTTGGGGGCATTTTTTGTTCCTCCTTCACACTTTCCTCCATTGGTTCCATACGTTTCTGTATGTCTTCTACTACTTTTGGTTCATTGTGATGGATGGTCCTAAACTGAATGTTTGCAGAACGGCAGTACTCTTCAAAACCATAAAGATACCTATATATATACAAATAAAGTTTCATTATATTTTGTCTTTATCAAAGTGCTTAAACCCTATTTTCCTGCTCAGAGAAAAGCAAAAGAAGCAGTAACTTGGGGGGAGGGGTTAATAATGGGGAGGACAGAACAACCCCAACAAAACCAAGCAACCCAACAAAAACAACAAAACAACAAAAAACTCAAGCCCAAATAAACAAAATAAAAAGCCAGAGAAGATTCTGAAAAGAAACTATTGTGCACACAAGTCAGATGGTGAGAAAGAATCCACACAGGTGCTTCCCACAAATTTAATTTCATCCCCATCCAATTAAGAGTTCATGACAGTAAAGCCTAAGAACACGTACGCTGTTCTGCAAATGCATAATGACACTAAAATCAGCCTAGAATACATACAAACAAGTTACTACATGGTAACAAACTGCCATGCATCAGCTTGTTCTCTGGTAACTGCCTGTGTGCACACTCTAATCCAGTTATAGGTGAGAGAAATAGGAACTAGCTTATTCCTGAAGGAATAAATATGCAAGTTACAACATACTATATCATGTGTACAGACAACATAATTATTTCTACTGTAACAGCAACCCAGTACATATTTGCCAATTACTCTTTTTATTATATTCTTCTCTCTAAAATACAGACCTTAAATATGTGCCCAGTTCAAATCCCACTGTAGATAGTCTGAATATTTTCATCTTCATCAACTTTAACATGAGCTGAGTTATTAGTCATCCCTATTCAATCAGCCAAATTTCCTTAGGTTCGAGTCAAGAGAACCTCATTCTTCCCTTTTACTCAAAAAGCCCAATTGTTTCTTGTCAAACTTCCAGGAGGATAAATAACAAAAATAATTTTTATTTAGAAAAGCTTTCCATTTCAAAAGTTAAAACAAAACTGAAAATCAGGGGTCAGTATAAAAAAATTTATGCATTTACTCATTACAAGCAGTGATTTTACTACTACTTCATCCTGTCACATCCACCACAGCAGTGTAAACTAAATTGCCATAGAGCCATTATTCTACAGATTCCACAAAGACAGTATTTAAATATGCAATCTGAAACATGTCTGTCTCTATCAGTGTTTTTCAGGAAGTTACAGAAACTGGCATAAAATTCTCCTCACTGCATGCAGCATCTACAAAATCTGAATTTGCCAAAGCTTTTTTTTTTTTTGTAATTTCATTGTTGTACTCTGAAATAACATCATCGCATAATGAAAGTGAATGCTTCTTGATAAGGAAATTAGCAGAATTCTGATGTATTAGAGCATCAGGAACTTATGCAGCCCTGAGCACATACTCCTGTCCTCCACCGTGTTAATCTTCAGTACTAGAAAATGCTCAGAACTGTTAACTGAAGAAGGACAACTACCGTTTCAGTAACCTATCACAAATTGCTTGAATATTGCACATTACTAAAAAAAAAAAACAAACAAAACCAAAACAAACCAAACAGAAAAAAAAAACCACCTAGGAACAATGTTTTCATCATCATGCAGTATGAGAACTTACTTTCTATAAGCAGTTTTTACATTGTAGGAAGCAGCTGAGTTCAAAATGGGAATGCCAAGGTCCATATAAATTTGCTTCCATACAGCACCACTCTCAATCTTTGGGAGGAAAAGGAAAAAAAAAAAAAAACAGAAAGAAAAAAAATGAAGTTTTCAGGTTTTCTTAACCAAAAACATTAAGGAATGATATCTAACATGGCCACAAGGCACAGCCCTTAAGAATGAACAGAGATACATAGTTCAGGAAACATTCAACACTTACATTGTCACACCCACCCTGCTGATATACCAGCCTAAAAAGTTGGAAGAGATTAAGGTCCTTGTAGCCCAGAACAGGTGGTTTATTGATAGGAGTACCTAAGTAAAACAAAACCAGAAATAAGAACTTACTACAAAGAACAACAAACCACTTCTTCCATTCCTTTAGCACACATTTGATTACTAATGTCTTTCTACATTTTAAAATCTGTATTTAATAATTCCAAGATAAAAGCCACAAGAAGTTAGTAGTTTCCAGTCAGGAATTAAGGCTTCACCCTCTTTTGAATACATCACTTATTTCTGGGTGGTTGATTAGCACACTGGCACCAGCTGCCTGCTAACTGTGATTTCTTGACCTCCTTTCAGATTTGTGCCATCAAACTGGCTGCATCCCACTGTCCTCCTGAATGGGGAAAACAGCCAGAATTGCAGCAAGCTCCACAGAACATCTGATGAATACTGCAAAAGAGCAATGTGTGAAGAGATTAACTCAAAACACACTGGTCTGAAAGGAATGGGGAAGCAGCAGCGATGTTGGATTAGAAAAAGATATACACAGGCAAATTGTCAGAATGTGAAAAAGCACAAAGCCCTAACAGGATGTAACTATTTGGGACAGCTCTGGCAAAAAAAGAACAAACTCAAATCAGATGAGTGGCAACGATGTAAAGGACAATAATTAACTGCAAAAGAAGAAACCAAAAGCGACTTGGGGCAAGTGGCTTGTGTACGTAGACAGTATTCCTCTCAGCAAGGAAGGATATCAAACCTCACCCTGCTGCTTCTCATCTTCACGCAATTATATTTGGAATCATTAAAATAATGTTATAGGACTTTGAGAACACTGCCATGATCACACAAATCAGAACACTCATACTGAGAGAACAGAATGTAGACAAAATCCTGTGGGAAAAGAAATCTTCCTGTGAGTGGGGGGGAAAAAAAGAAAAAAAGAGAAGAAATTAATGTACACAGGCAGGGGGAAAGACCCAGTCCTGAAAAAGTCCTGTACACTGCTCTATCAACATACTAGCTTAACTGATAGTGTTTGGGCTGAGCCTTCAAATTTGGTGCACAAATGCTTTTTTCTTTTGTCTCTAGAAGTGCCTATACGTGCCACATGATCCCTACGTGGTTTATAGTATGAGACTGCTTAAGAAAGGGAGTGAGGAAGGAGAAAGACAAAAGGGGGAAGAATCATGCTACAAGAAAGAAAATTGTCCAGCAGCATAGGAGTATTTTTTTTCCAGCCTGACATAGACTCTTACTCCTCCCCAAGGCAGGTTATTCTCCAGAAACAGTGGTTATACACAGGAGGCCTCAGAATTATATTGGATGAATTCCAGTATATTTTTGTATAATACAAGATCAATTTCTAAACCTGTGATAAGAACTGGCAATAGTGAAAGACTTGGAACTGTTCTTTTACAAATCTGTGGGCTAGAACACACCTCACTCATAGGGATGCAGAGCCTCTTTTACAGAGGTAACTTGATTTCTCCCCCAAATTTTAAAATGCAAGAAGAAAACTGGAGGAGGAGTGGGGAGAAATACGCACTACATGACTTTACATTTTACTCTTAGCTTTGTTACTTCAAATTCAAGTACATCAACATTTGCTTTACTATATGCTGGTATGAAAAAATATCATTCGGGTAACTTTTGTCAAGGAAAAAGAAAGAAAAATAGAGTGAAAAGGCAATAGTTGCACTTGTAATCAACCTCCACCAGTGTTATTGCTGGATTAACACAGTATTCAAATTGTAATAGCAAGTTCATGAGTGAAATGAACAAATACACTGTAAAAGATAAAACTCCAGGATTTTTTTTTTTTTTTAAAGGGGCAAGGGCATGCATGCAAGGAACAGAAAACCTTCCATTTTAGTGTCAGCCTCATCAGAACTTCAGATGTGAATGGCTTATGCAGCAACTCCTCCCAAGTCAGCAGGTATATCCTGCTGTATACACACAGCACATGCACTTCCAGTGTATATCTTAGACAAGGACTATTCCAGTACAGTCTCACCTAATTCTGTAAAGACAGATATTTAAAATATGCTACTTTCTTGTTCCAGCTACCGGACAAAGCAACAATCTCTTAAGCTATCTCTTCAGGCAAATATCACTGCCACACCTGCATATGATTGAGAGAGTTTTGCAAGGAGACTAAGATGGCATATCTCCCATTCCCTGCTAGCTGAATTTCACCATTCATGAACAGCCTCCTCAGGTTCCAGCCTGAGATTAACAGCAGCAAAGTTCCCAGCCATGGCTGTCACAACAAGCAATCAACCAAGAGCTTATTTAACAGGGATTGTTAGCATAAAAGTTTTGTGAAAGCAAAACAAAAAACACCTCTGGAGGGATTTGTGTTTCCTCTGTGTGCTGTGATTCAAAGTACTAGAAGTAGATCAGTCACGTGTGAAAATGGGTGAAAGCGTTTCTCCTTGCACCAGACTAGCTGTTATCTTTTTCACTGTTATGACAAATATGCTCATAATAATACCCATTACATTTAAAAGCTGTTTTTAAAAGCCATTAAAGTGGGATACAGGTTAAATTATAAATAAATAAATAAATACAGTAATTCAGTGTTACCTCTGTCTTCCATAAACTTGTAAAGCTGTTGGAGGAAGTTGTCCCTCTCTTCAGGATCAAGCTCTTCCTCAGGCTGTGAAAACAAATGCAGTCATAATGAAAAAATACAATATACGAAGTAACAATTTATTTGCACGAAAGCCTAAGAGCCAGAACTAAACCCAAACCACTTCCCATTTGGCCCTGCACCCATATAATGGTGAAATATGCAGAAAGCAAAATTTACTCCAGAGACTGAAATGTGTACCTCAGGAAGAGAAAAATAAAATGTATGTCAGGGAAAGCCTCTATCCATGACATAAAGAATATAAGTATGACCCTCAAAATGAAAACACTAATACACTTTCCATGCAGTTCTAAACAGAACTTTTATGCATATTTATAAGACTGAAGCAGTTCACAGGAACGCTAGGGGTTTTGGTTTGGGGTTTTCATTTGTTTGGGGTTTTCTTGTTTAACGCATCCTCTTTACCCCAGCTCTAGCTAAGGTTGCAGAACAATTCTTTCTCCAGCCATTCCTGGTTCTGATGCTCCAGACAGTACTTTTACTTTTTGTGATTTAAGTTCCAATGCTTGATTTCAGCTTATATTTGGAAACACTTTTAGTGCCACTTCTGTAATTTATTATTATGAATTCCTTAGTTTTACCTTTACGACTTAAAAGTCTCAAAGCAATGAGCATTTATGAACTTTATGGGAAGCAGTCCACCATGTGAAATAAAGATTTTTTTCTATTCAGGTGGAAACCATGAAAACACAGTACATTTATTGGGGGGTGGGGACAGGGAAAGAGAGATAATGTCTACATATATTCCACGGATTTTTAAGATTCTAGCAGAGAAAGAGAGAAAAAAAATCCCTGCAACACTTTACACATGCCACTTTCTTCCTGCCAGCCTGGCAATCATAGGGATTGCTGGTAAGGCAGTTTGCAAAAGAAGGACTGCAGCTGTCTTGAAGGAAAGACGTAACAGTATGTGTCAAAAAAATCTTATCATTCCATTATTAAAAATAACAGAAAAGTCACAAGCAGTTCCAGAAGGAAACCAGAATAGCAATTTCAATTTTAGTCGTCTCTGCATTCTGTAAACTTTAAGCTTCAAGGCAGGAAGACAGGCAGTGAAATGTAAATGTATATGCTACTGCCTCGTTAGCCAGAAAGCAATCTGCCCATCATCAGAATGAATTTCAGCCCTGCCTGCTTCAGTGAATGCTGAGCTTCAAAGTCCAGCAGGGCTCACCTGCAATCAGGTAGAGACAATACCCGTTTCCTATTTTCCTATTTTTTTCTTGGGAAATAACTGAAGAAAATTAAATGAATCATCACAACACTGTACATCATCAGCAACCATTTGCTCATACTGCATTACAGGGATTATATAAAGAGAAACAATTATCCATAAAATTAGTATAACCTCCCAGGTTGACAAATTAATTATTGCTATATAAACCACTTCTTTCTACTCTCTAACTAGATTGCAAACCAACTTCAGGATAGAGAAGTTTCTACCATTTACTCTAATGTTTACTGGTTAAAAGCAATACAACTCAAACTATACAAACTAAATATATCTAAATAACAATAAACATCCTGAAATACTTCTGAATAGCTGAATTCAAACCATTTCTTTCATACGGGCATAATGCCAAACCAGAACTGTAGGTCAGAACTGCAAAAACGTAGGTTAGAAATAGCACTCTTGCAAACAGAATGTTAACTGTTTCACTGATAACAAGTATTTTCAGCTGAAGAAAAGCAAAAAGGAAAGATGAAAAGCTTTTTTATATGCTTCTAGGACAGGGGCATGAAGCCCGACTGCAGTACTAATCCACTATGTGAGACATTCTGAGTCCTGCACCTGCTTCTCCGTCAATGGTGTATGAGTTAGGTTGCCACTCCTTGACAGACAGAGCCTGAACGGTGCTTGGCACCGATACCAGAGTAAATACCAAATCCTTCAGAGAGGTGATCTGAGTAAGACCTGAAAGTCTGACCAAGGAATAAATCACAATTCAGCTATTTCAAAGTCTTTTTTTGATACTGGCCAAAATGACAAAGTCCAACTCTTCATTGATATGCATATTACAACATTAAGATACATGGACTTTTATAAGCGGTCATTTTTTTAATCCAGGTTATCTATTCATAACTGGACATAAGAATGAATTCCTAGGAGTGTCTACTGCTTCGAGTTAAGAGTTTTATTTTAAATACATCAAACATCACCTGAGATGCTGTATCAGCAACCTTAAATCTGCACCTGAAATCAAGAAAACTTGACACTGCAACCTGTGATCACCAGCAGTAGGTGACTGGAGAACTAAAATTCACAGTATCTGTTTCCAGCAGGCACTGGGGCAACACTGCTACCTGCCAGAACTCACTTTTATCCAGACACGTCCATTTTAGACTGGGCGTTAAGTTCAGTGACAATTGTGCAGAATCAGTTTCTTAAGAGTTCTGTCTCTCTGTTTCATTTTGTTCTTGTATAAATGATGCAAAAAAGGGACACTGTAGTCAAAGATAACTCTGACTGCAAGGCAAAACAATATGCAATTTTTAAGCAGAAGGAGTTCAAAATGGAGACCTTCCTGTTCTTCATCCAATATCCATAAGTAATGCAAGATGAGAAAATCTTTTTTGTCTCAGGGTGAGAGGCTGAACAAGAATCTCCAAGATGATCTTTTCTGCCCATTATTAAAAAGTTGAAACATTATGGGTTTGAGATTTTTTGCTGCTGACTAGGAGGTCACATCAATTAGAGAATACTGTAAGGAGTAAAACAGTGAAATCAACAGCTACACAGGATCTCTGTATAAGGGAAATACTTCTTTCCCAACGATACTTCTTATTGCTTTCCAAGTAATACTGTGTTAAGTAATTTGTAAAATTATTTTAAGAATAAGAACCAGCAAATAAGCACAACATGAAACACACAGAATCTTGCAGAAAACTTGTCGCTGGTTTTGCTTCATTTTGTTTCAAGCCACTTCATTCACCATGAGTTTTCCTTCCGTCTTTAGCATTATTTCAAAGAGTATAGCTCTGTTACCCTGACTCATTGTTTACTCTACAGAAAGATGTTAAAGCTTCTGTGGACGCTCACCTGTAGAGCTGAGTGGGAGCACAAAGGATGAAACAGTTTCTTCTACAAAACAAAGAATGAATCTCTACTTAGAAGCATGTATACCATATACTCAAAATCAGTATGGGGCGAAAGTACGAGGGATCTTTCTTTTGTGTTATTAATAGATTGCCAATACCATAAACTCTTCTGTGAAATAAATACAGGCTAGGAGGGAGAACAGTGCATACAGGATTTGGAGTTCAGAAGAGTATATGATCAAGACAAGCTGCCACAATTAAGAGTTAATGTAATTTTGTTGCTCCAGAGTATTTAAATGTGTTTTCATCACTTGCACATTTGCTTTCTGATGCCAAGTTTGAACACTAATTAAGGAAATGAAAAGAATTAAACCGACTGCAACAAGTTAACACCATGTGTAAAGCTGTTAACTTGTTTTAAGATCAAAGTGATCTTAAAAATGTTAATTTCTACCAACCAGGAATTCAACCATTTTCAACAATGACTCACTCTAGAGATGTGCCTCAGTTTGCAAGTTCTTCACTCCTTTCTGAGGAATATTCTGAGAATGACCAGTTAGCATAAAATTGTGAGCAAGAAAGTCTTTGTGAAGAACCTTTGTGCATGGTATGATGCAAGTCATAGTTCACAGTAGCCAAAACCACTCCAAATGCATACATGCATGAGAAGGATGATTAGCTAATCAATATTTAGCTAGGGTTTTTTTAAAGTTATTCTGTGTATTACACAGCTGCCTGGGGTTTGGTTTTTTTTTAATATATGTAAATAAGCCACTTGTTTCTGTATACCACGCTTCATTAACTTTGAAATTACTGTATTCCTGTATTTAACTTTTAGAGTTAGCTTTTTCAAGGTAATCTTAAAATAGAGAGAGGTTACAAGAGAAACGGAAAATTTGGGTATCATTTTATGTGGCCTCCCACAGTCACTTAGAGAAAAGACTACATGGGAAACAAGAACTACTTTGAAACAAAATGTAAATATTTGAATAGATGACTACTGACCATTTGGAGGAATCTCAAGCTACTAAAACACATCATGGATTTCATCCTCATGGACTCATCCCTCCTTTATGAACTTAGTGCAAATAAAATATACAGTAATGACTTATTGTGAGAATCAAAATCTGTGCTTATCTGCAGAACAGGTACACTGGAAAACACTTCTGGCACTTTCCCTACTCAACAACATAAAGCAACTGTGACCAATGTTTCTTGATGATGCTGTGGTGCAAGAACCCTAAAAAACTTTAAACAAATGCACAATATTAAAAATACTACACATACATCCTTCAGGTGACTGCCAAAATGAAGACTAAGAAAATTCCTCTAAGCATACACCTTGAAGTGCTACAGCTCCTTCTGCAATGAGAGGCACCCCCAGCTAGCTGGATACTTTCCATGAATGTTTTTTGCATGTTTGATTAAGGGAGGGAAAAGTGAAAGAACAAGGAACCGTAATTAAAGTGACACAGATAAACTGGAAGAGTCTCTCAAAGACAGTGTTATAACTAATTCTATAGGTAAGACAAATCCTTTTTTGATATTATAAAATGATACAATATTGAAACTTCCAAATTCAAACTCTAAAGAACAAATGCCTTACTTTTATCTTACATGAATGTACCTATTAAGAACACACACTGAAGATGTATCTCAAATAACTGCATGTTAGATCTTGATTCTTTTAGAATCAGAATGGTCTACAAGGAGACTGAGAGGCAAAACCAAATGTTGCCTCCATGTTCCCTGGTAAAACTGGGAGTATTCGACTATGTAATTACAAGAAACAAATAGGTATGATTTCTTCCGTGACAGAACAACTTACATACAAGCAAATACAGTAGTATATATAATCTGATTTTTAATAAAAATCAGGTAATGTTCCAAAAGCTTCTATTTTTATGTGGAGATACTGCAGATGAGATCTTCTCTTTCCTTTTAGCTGCAGTGCATTCTTTGACTGCCAAATGTGCCCTCAAAACACAGTTAATTCTCTTGTTCTGACATGTTGAAAACTGGCTAAGAACCAAAAGCAATATCTAAATCTTTATCTGGATTCAAACCCATTGAGTGATTCTTTAAATTTTCATTTGATACAGAATTTTTTTCTATAGTGCCTCCAGATTTTTTCACTTTTCATGATGCAAGCAGTATCTATTCTGTTATTCAAACCTCACATTGTGAATGAAAAGTAATCCTGAGTTGCACCATGTACTGCAATTACTGTCAAAAATCCAACAGTCTGACCATGCCGAGCAACTCAGTATAATATGATTCCCATTAATGTCAATGACAAGCAATTTACACAGTGTTCTCCTTTGTAGTTAACTTTGGACCACATGAGTCCATTACCACCGATGAAGAGGATTACCATCTCACCACCACTATACTGGTTCCACTCCTTAGCTTATGAAAGCCATACAAGAACAGCTACATAAAGCCTGGAAACCCGGTTGTACCAATTCTACTGTACTCTTTTAAGATGTCACAAAAGGCAGCACAATTAGAAAGACAGTCTATGTTAGAACAAACTTATAGATTTTAACAGAGATACTGGAAAAATGACAGGACCTAGAGTAGATCTCTTTGCTCCATAATCATTACAAAAGACCCTACTTCAGAAAAATAGGATCCTTTCCACTCCCAGAATTAGACTTTTCTGACTGACTTTATCTTCTCATTAAATATTAAGTAGGTCTGTGTCCATTTGATTGATTTAATGAAGGCCTATCATGGCTGGTCAGCAGCTGGGCAGGTCTTGACAGCAAAGCTGCTGTGCATTTCAGAAGATGGGGGGGAAAGATAATGTTTAAAATCTCTCTCCCATCTCTAGTAATAGAACAATTTGCAGTTCTAAAACAAAAGGCCCACTGAGCATATTCTGGGAGAGGATGGACAGAAGCTATTTCTGACCTTGATTAATAAAGGAGAAATGCTACAAAATATAAATGCAAAATTTGAGTGATTCAACATCTGTAGTCAAATAAAGGCAAAAAAAATCCACTTGTCGATTCTCTCTGCAACCGGCATTGCTGCCTTTATAAGGGAAAAGAAAAAAGAAATTGAAAAATTCCCTAAATGCTGTCTAATTGCAATGCAATATCTAGCATAGCTCACAATTAAAATAAGATGATGTATTGTAACAGCTGAATCAGAAATTTGATTAAATGGGCCAGCATGACAGTTCTGCTCTGAAATAATCTACAAAGACTAACATCTCTCCTCTACTACATAGCTTCAGCATGAAAATGCTCACCTTATTTTTACATGCGTACTTGTCACCTGGAAATAATGGGATTCCACACCTTCTCCTAACAGCACATCTACCCGTCTGGAATCCTTTGCTTTACTACTCTATATTTAGATTATTCTTCTAAAATAACCTCTATTTCTTTGACAAGAATGCCTTTTTTTTCCTTAAAAAAAAAAGGAAAAACCAAACAAAAAAGCATCAAGCTTCCCCCTCCCCCTTCTTTGTTTGAAACACACAGCACTTTCATGCAATAGGCATGAAAAATATTTAAAATGGATACTAGAAAACTGCTATAGCAATCCATGGTTTTTAGTGACCGATACTCTGCAATTTGAACCAATGCTAATACAAACACACCAACACAGACTGCAACAGTTCACACCCTGCAAAATGTGGCCTATTCAGTCCTTTTCACTGCAAACAGGAAAAAACCCAGAGGATTCTATGTTCTGCAGACATTTATCCTTATATTTATCTAATCACAGCATTATTCTCATACAGACATCTACCCCATTTTCCAGAACACTGTTATATCAAGGCATACAATTAACACCTAAAAATAGATTCTTATTGTCTTTTTTACCTGGAGAGCTCTACCCTGGTTGCATGCTCCACCAGACAGTTCCCAGATCACAAACAGAAGTCAAATCCGCATTCTTAACAACCATGTTAACATTACAGATTAAAACACAGAATCCTTACCTAGGAGCTGCATTCTTTCAAATGTAAAATGGTTTTACTTCCTCTCTATCTAATCTGCCTACTGCCTGGACATATTTCAGCCTGACTTCCATATATTTGCTCGCTTTCTCTCTCCCTGCACGGCACCCGCAGTTATACGGCATTACTTACATTCTCTTCCATATAAAAAACCCCTAAAAAATAAAATAAATAATAATAAAACCCCGGACATTACATGGAAGGCAAAGCAAAGAGACAGCCCATTTCAGAGCATCTGGCAAACCTCCCCCTGGCCGCCGGCCAAGCCTCCGCTCCAGCGGCCTCCCCCCCAGCTTCCCGCTCTCCGCGCATGCGCGCTGCCAGCCAACACTCGGTTGCCGTGGCAACGCTGTAGGCCGCCTCCAAGTATGAACGGCCATTCTGTGCTGGGGCTGACAAGGCCGCACGCTGCAGGGCGAGCGAGAGGGAAACGGGGCGGGACCTCCCTCCGGAGGCAGAATTCACCACATTTTTCTATAGGAACGCATGAGCGTCCTGTGCAAATCGCACAACGAGGGGAAAGAAACAAATCCAACAGCCAAGCACACACCCTACTTCTAAAAACGGGCAGCGGAAGTAAACGGAAATTCCGTGCGCAGCTCTGATGCCATGCAGAACCTGGCTAACCTGGTGGGAATGGAACCACTCGAACCAGTCCAGCGCAGGAAAACATTTTACTGTAACTGTTAGACAGCAAGCCCAGCCCCACCGTGGCTGATTCACGACCTGTAATACTGGTCTTAAAAACTCTACTGTACCATTCCTAAACAGCATCTTAGGCACCAAAGAGCTTTAACAGGCACTGTGCATTAGCTCATACTTTCAGCCTACTGCTTTTCCTTCAACAGTTTGTCTTTTCTCTTTTAATCAAACTACTGTTTTCAGAAACAAGTTACATTTTATATAACCTATACATGAAGTACAAAACAAAATACAAAGTTACTTCTATTTAGGGTTAGATTACTATTACCAGACTCAGCACCTATTTTTTGCTTATGTCTCTCTCCTGATCCAGATTCTTTCCATTACTCTTCTCTGCCTTGTATTCTTAAATTCTAAGAGTTGACTAATTTCTGCACTGGATAACAGGAGGCAATTGCCACTCACAAACCCCAAGAAAAACAACTATAGCAACGGAAAGATGAACGGGTCTGGAAAGATGATAATGCGATTATGCTACGTCCTGGAGTACTGCAAAGTGCAGGATCTTCACGAAGGCAAGTTATTAAATTATCTTTGAAGAATTACTAAAATTGCCCAGACTTACCACTACTTCTTCAGTTTTCTCTTCCCTTTTTAATTCCTCTTCATCAGTTCCTGCAGCAGCTCCATCTTCCTCATCACTGCTCGAGGACTCTAGGATTTCACTTATATCCATTTTCCAGTTCCGAGGAACAACCTTAGTGCTGAGGAACGTGCTTGCCTCCTGTAGCCCTACAGAAGAAGGGGCCCTGGTTTTACCTCATCCACAGTATTCACAGTCACAAAGTATTTTTAATTTCCTTTTCACATTCTTGTAAATCACAATAATGACTTAAACCAAAATTGGAATTAAGTAATAAAATACAAAATTCAGCTTTGAACACTCAAGTTTACAAACTTTATATTTTGGGACTGTCAAATTTTAAAAATCAAGTGTCAGCAACTCAAGGAGTTTAGAGTTGAACATACATATTGAGAACATACATCTGTGGGATGTATCCACATCCAGTTGTTTTCTAGGCATAGATCCCCATGAACACTACTATGATTTACACCTAATTACATGAATGGTACAAGGATAGGCATCCTATATTCTTCCACATATATACCATCCAACTCTAAACCATTCTGTTTCCTAAGAGATAAATACTGCAATAAAGCTATTTAAAAAACATAAACCCATCACAGTTAGATCACCTATTATGACTGACTTTGTTCTTTTAAAAATACCTTCATGTCTTAAAAGTTGAGACTGCACCAAAGAAATGCAAACATTTTCTCAAAGAGCACTGCCTAAAGAGAAGCTACATTAATGTTTGGAACAGAGGAAGAATACAGTAGTGTATGAGGGAGTGATGGGATACGGAGAAGTCACACTTGTATAACGGGAATACCTCAAATTCTTTTCCTTGAAGATGTGCTCCAATGGGAGAAAACAACAAATCAAAAGAGACTCAGATAACCCCAAAATATGCCTGCCAGTCATAACAGAAGACTTTAATAAATATGAATCAGAATAATACCCAAAATAGGGACATACAACAATGACCAACTCACAGATCAACTACTATGTCTTTCTTTGTTCTTCTCAAAATATAAAAACAGACAAGGCAACAGGTTTTAATAGCTGCTGATAAAAGTAACCTCCAGAAATCTGTCTAAACTCACTTTGTAAAACCATGAATACCTTTGGTTCCACAATATTCCCTCATAGCAATAAATGTCACAGCCCAATTATAATTACGATCAGCACACAAAAAAATCCCTTTCTCCTGTTTATCTTAAACCTGGCATCTGATCTTTTTTTGGTTTAAAGTTCTTGTACTGTGAAACACTTATGAAGAAGAAAGTAGAAATCATTAAAACCACCTCTAGCTCTCATTTGTAAGTATCGTGTTAAATCTTTACTTATTGAGAAGCTGTTCCGTACCTTTACTCAAACCAAAGAAACTATTATTGAGCGGGAATTTTTGTTGCTCAGTGGGGTTTTTTCCTAATTATTAATAACTACGTTTTAAATATTTCTTCTTAACAAATTTCATGTTTTGAGATCTAAAAACAACACTAAAATTTGAAGACTTATTTACATTAAAGCTCACTAAAAACAAGGATTATTGTAGTCACATCATTCATCCATCCATCAATCAAGCTCTGTAATTATACTTTTCAATCAAACGTTAATCACAGGCAGGCTGTTCTAATAAAGTTTACACCTTGCTGTCTGGGTATTTTTATGTAAAGTCTAAGTGTTTTGAGCAATAGCACAAGACCTTGGTGTTAGCAGATGGAACTGTACATTTCATTGTTCAATGACATTTCAAATACACTATCTTGAAAATATTCTATACCTTTTCCACAGATTTGGAGTGGATCAAAAGAAGGAAATAAAAACCAAATAAACAAGACTTCTAGGTGCTATTTTAATAAAGCAGCTATTTCCAAGTTTCTCTAATTTATCACATTTAAAATTGTTTGTAAAATACCCAAGAGCAATTATCAGAAATCAACAGGCCGTCATTTATCTGCAAAAGTTAGAAGTACTACTTCATGAAATTTCGCTTTTTTAACACTTAGAATTTATTCTAATTTACCTTTTTTAGGAGAGGACTCAGATTTTGGTAAGTTTTGAACATCCAATTCCTTAATGTCTTTTCTTGCTACTGAGTAACTGAAAAAGAACAAGGTTCCGTTATGATTTGTAAATCACAGTAAAGTAAGTATTTGCCTTAGAAAAACAGTGATGTCTAAAATTGGCAAGATTTATCATTCACTTCCAAGATCTTTTCTAAAAACTGAATGCATAAGACATTTATTACTGCAGGTCCTAATACAAAATTCAAATGCAGAGTAAGTTTCCAGTCTTTCTTTGAAACTCAGACATTAAAAGAGCCCTTGTAATTAAATAATTAACAGAAGTTTGTAAAACTTCTGCATTTTAAATGTTTTACCTGCACAAATTTGCAAATGTAAAATACTCCGCATAGGGAAAAGAAAAAAATCTAAATAAATAAAATACTGATGTGAAAACATTCACATCAATCAACAGCTGCTACCCAAGTGGCATTCTAGCAAAGACGAAAGAAATATTTATGCATTTCTGCTAGCACAGAACAACAGTAAAGCCAAACTCAAACAACTGCATTGATAAACAGTTTTTATTTTTAAATTACAACACTGTTCTCATAGCAAAATATATGGCAGATGCTATGTTCTAGTTATAGTCAATATTCAGATACTGAATTACTACAACAGAAATGCTAACCAACATGTAAGGAAAGCCTTACAAATGAGTTATTATAAAAGATTTTTTTTCTTTTTTCATTACATCAGAAAAACGGCAGTAAAACCTCAGGAATTGGAGGCCGTCACTTTCTGAAGTTAAAGCCATAATACTATGGGGGAAAAGAAAAAAAGTAAAACAGCAAGTCTGTATGCTTTTCTAGTAGCATCCTACGTTCAGTATATAAAGAACCACTTATCTAGAAGGCTGATGATACAGGTCTACATTAAGAGGTCAAACTGAATTAAGTCTTGAGTTATTTGAAATACGTTTCAGTAATCAAGTACTCACATCCTACTTAAAATCGGAGTTATTAAAAATCACAAATTGTTCGCTTTGAAAGAAAGAGGGAAAGAGGCGTGATAGCTGGCCTTTGGCAAGGAAGTTTTTAGTTACAGTACATTAAGACAGATGCATTAGAAGTAAAGATGAAGAGAAATAAACAGAACCAGCTTTAAAAAAGCAAGCTTTATATTCGTGAATATATTACTCCTTAAGCAGGACAGACATCTCTCTCATTCTCCCCCCTACTCCCCATGTTGGGGGTGTGGGGGGTGTGTGTATGTGGACTAATAGGACCAATCCTTCTTTTTGCAAGAATCTTGGTTCAGATTCTGTAAAAACTTTAATTAAAGTTACTTTACATTCACTTTTTTACTAAAAAAGTAAATTAAACACTTTTAGGCTTTGCTATTTAAATAGCCACGGACATCCGGGCACGGGAGGTAATGAGTCAGACATCCAAACTACAACAACAGACACCCATAAAGGCATAATAATTAAGACATTAAGGGAACTAATTAGAACCAAAACTCAAACTTCAAAGAACAGGAATCATCTAAAGCATTAACACTAGGGGTTTTTTGAAGTTGTTGACTTTTGTTTTTCATAATAAAGAAACATCAGGAACTTTAGTAATCCAATGAACTCTTACCAGACCTCACAATGTAAAAGTGGGCAAGTAAGCACAGCAGCAGTTAACTTGAAATGGATTATGAATGACAAATGTTTACAACCAACTTTACACAAAATTGTACCCTGTCCTTATGGAAGAAATAATGCCTTCAGAAGCAATGTGTAAATAGTTTTGCATTTTCCTCCCATATACATCTAATGAAAGTAAGCTACTACTTACAATTTCGAATCTGCAAAGGATCGAATTAAACACTGGTCCTTTTTCACTGTGACGTCATCATTACAGCTGGGAGACACAACCTGAAGTTTCAAAAAAACCACTTTTTTTAAGCAAATAATAAAAAAAAAGTAACCAAAAAAAGAAAAAGCTGATCCTGAAAGGAAAGGCAGATGGACAGCAGGAAAACTGCTGTTTTCCTGTTTCTTCTATGATAATTTCCAGTTCTGAGAAAAGAAACCTATTCCAATTTGTATTACTCAGGCCAACAATGACAAATTTCAAGAAGCACCTCACCTCAAACTATGAACTTTACTTATTACGAACAAGCCACAAGAGCTTGCAGTTTCAATTGTAAACTCAAAACTCATCTACTGGATGACATCATGGGTTCCTGTTTATTCCTTCTGCTTTTTTTCCTTTCTTGCTCACACAAAACCTGTTTAAAGCATCTGTTTAAAAAGTCACAGACCCACTTATCTGACACCAGCTTTCAAACTGAGAGGAAAGTAGTATGGGTTTTTTTCTGAGGTGTGTATAATGTAAGACAGCATGGAACCCAGTGCATCCTTTCACAGCAGTATCATCTCTAAGTCAAAAAGGTAATATAAATGCATTTGCAGTATTTGCATTACCACAAACGGACCAAGTTTCCATTTTGTTCCAGACCATATACACATACAAAGTGTCAAAAGCAGATGAACTTCTGGGTCTACAAAGACACAGTGGAAGCTGTGCCACCCCAGTCAGAAGTTTTACCCCAAAAATCAAGACAACACATTCCAGGTTTTCAGCAGAGAACAGTACAGGTGCATGGCCTCCAGAAACTTAATCCCCTAGCTGGAAACATGGTAAATTAAAATCTGTCAGTAAAGAGATATACAACAATCAGAGCACATACAACAATGACACAATTCACATTTTAAATTGAGATAAATACAGCTGAGTAAGCCAGTGTCAACTATTCACCCTACATTACACTATAATGTTCTTTCAAGGAAGAGAAGATACTTGGCCTATGTAGTTAACTGCCCCTTGATCCTGGATTCATGAAGGGAAATAAAACCTTAAAATAAGTCAGGACATTCTAACAGCTGAGCTAACCCTGAAGATTCAAAATAAGGGACTTCAGAATATACAATTAAGTAAATAAAATATGCAAAGATTAGCGAACCAAATCTGATCAATGATCTACATAAAAACAAAAAAATATCAAAAAACTCCCCAAAAAACCACACAAACAAAAAGCCGACAAACCCCAAAACATCTCTGATGGATGACAGAAAATGTGTATTGAGCTTGTCTGACAATACCAGAAAGATTACTAACAAAAGCAACTTTTAATATGCAACTGTAAATTCTTCTGTGTGATGGAACTGCGAAGTGTCTACCTCTGCAGTACAAGTCCACTTGTACCTGAATTTATTTAATAGATACTTATTATCAGCAATGGCAATAAACAGCTGTATCCTATATTGACAGTAAAATAAGAACAATAACCAACATCTACTGCTACAGTAACTGTCCATTTATGTAAATGCAAGCGTGAAAGCAACTAGTATTTCATAAAACTGAAAGTTTAAGGGAAAAGGCAATCATTAAATACAAAAAGAGAAAAATTCCACTGCAATTAAAATTCATAAATCCAGTTGGTCATAAATAGCCTGGGAGTGCAATTCCTAATGTACCTTATTTTTAGAAGAAAAATATCATTACATATCAATCATTATATGTGCAGTTTTGAAAGACTTAAGAGGCTATACATAAATGTTAATCTCTGCTTTCAAACTCTTCAAAGGTATTGGAGAAAATTTGTATTTTTTTGCAAATATGGGCAGCAGAGCATAGCCTGAGTACATCTGCAACTGCTGGAAAAGTTGCGGACTGTGCAAACCACTCTATCCAGGAAAACTACTACATGAACACTGTAGCAAGTCAGATGACACTCTTGTCTAAAAAGATAGTTATAGTATGACACTAGAGATGTCAACATCTCAGGCAACTTACCAAAGCTGGATACCAGTCTGCCTTCTCAGAACTACAAGTCACACTCACAACTTTGCCAAGCAATTCATCATTTAGACGCCTTTTATCTTCATCCTCTTCTTCACTGCTTTCTTCTTCCTTTTCATCTTCAGTACTAAATTATTAAAACACACAGTATGTTAAAGTTTTTGTCTGAAGTTAATATTTGAAAGCAAATACAGCTTACAACCATATCTTTCTTCCTGTTCTGCACAGCTTCAAAAACAAAATAATTTTAAAAGCTGAAATCGCTTGAAATACACTTAAATATTAAGTGCACTTAGTAAGAGGAATTTTGTAAAAATTCTTTCCAAGTAGTAGTATTTTACAACAGCATCATGTTGGAATTGGACGCATGAATCAGGATTTGATTGTGCACAGACATGAAACAAAGAAAAACAGTATCTACCCCAGAAATTTAAAACCACTTTTTTTCTACTTTGTCCAGCATAAAGGTTAAAAATCCTACATTTTCTGACACAAGTTCCTATTACATGAAAGAAGTACAAACAAACTTAAGGCTACTACAAGCAAAACTCCATCAATTTCATAATACTGCTAACATACAAATATACCTGCGTGAACTGAGTTACTTAAGTCCGTAAGCTATGCATTCAACTCACATTATAAGAGTATTCAGACCATTCAGTGGCATTACTTCAGTTCTAGCAAAGCACACTAAAGAAAAGCAACAGAGCACTAGCAAAACTCACACAGGAAGAGAAGATCTTCTTCCTCTATTAGATTTTTTCCCAATAACTGGAGTTCCAAAGTGCTCTGGGTTGGTCAGTGGCAGTTGATCAAGTGTCTACATAGAAAAAGAAGAAACAAAATTAGTTTGCAATATCTTCTTATTATTAAAAAAAATATAAATTAACCACTTAGTTTCTACTCCATATCCATCATCATCTTACCTCACTTTCTGCAAAGTGCCTTTCTCCCTTCAAGCATAATGAAGTCCGTCTCAAGGTCCTCTCATCACCGTCATCAAAAACTAGTATGAAGCCAAGGAAAAAAATTGGTACAAGATGATCAGATGTCTTTCCCAAGCTGACAAAACAAGTCTACTATTCATCTCACAATCCAGAACATTCTCTGAAATGTGACTTCACAAGCAAAATTAAGGGTGGTATTCAAGATTCAGTTTCACAACAGGTAACATTTTCAGATGGAGATTCAAGCCAGTATAAAGTAAGGATTTTCAATGCAACAGTTTCAGTCTAATTTAGACATCCTTCTTATCAACACATTGCACATTTCAAACCATAGCTACTGTCTGCATATCAGTTACAATCTTTAGGGTTTGTTGGGTTTCTTGCCCTATCCATTTCTTCCTTACTTATGCTACCTTTTAATCCTCCCTCTTGTTACAACAAGCACCCAAAAAGACCACTAAATGGAAAGAAAAAAACTTTGCAGAAGTTTTTGCTACACGATCGGTGCTGTGCTACCAACAGACTGGGAGTACTGAACAGGCCCCTTTCAAAGAGCACAGACCAGGTGGCTGCAGTCTGGCATTCCAGTAAGGTAGAAGTCTATTTGTATGAGATCAAAGTGCAGAGTACTACTCTGTATTTAAACTACTTGAAATGTGCTTTGTCCAGTAGTGAACTTTGGTGAGGGTGGGAGGGAAGGAAGGAGTTTCAAGTGCTCTGCATATCAGCATGACAATTTTGACATACTTTTATTAAGAAATCTCTTGAGCCAGCATAAGCATCAAATATATGTTTATTGTTAGGTTTCAGCAAGTGGCTGCAGCAAGAAAAGCATTTTTATTTTTCAAATAACTAAACAGAACAGTCACATTTTCATAGTCTTAGATTAGAACCACAGACTGCAATAGTAACTATATAGAAGGGTACGAACAAAAATTTTATCAAGCTTGATAAGACAAGCTTTAATATTCCTCCATCTTCAGAGTAGAGATACTGGCTGTGGTATGGTTCACTACTGAGTTATCTTAATGGCTTACGTTATAATACTTGCACACACAAAGCAACTAACTTTTCTCCCCATCCACCAAAAGCCTAATATTTTAAGAATGGCAGACACCTATATGCCTAATTAGCTATACTAGTTAATAGTATTTTCAAAACTTTTAAATATAAGTCAGACCCATCAACCTCAACATCAGTATGTTACTCTCAAAATTTAGTTGCCTTACAGCTCACAGAGCCCCTGCTGCGACACTTCACACTAATGGGAAAACAAAGTATGAACTCTTCCCCTCTGCATTACTAATTCAGCACTGGCACCCATTGATCAGCTCAGTGCAAAACACCAGAGCGCTCAAAAGAATTCTGAAGTTCAGCATTGTCACAGGTTTATATTAATAAAAAAATCTATATCCTTGCCAGCCCTCTGAAGGTAAAGTTCCATTACACACTCCAATCCTGTCGCTCAGCAGCTCTCTGCACACTTTGATCACAGTATTTTAGAAGCACATTTTTAAGCTTTAGGGTGATTAGGTTGGTTGGTTGTGTTTTCTGGTTTTGGGGGATTTTTGAGAGTTCTGTGCACCCTACAGTGTGTGCCATTTTTCAACACTCTCAAGAGACTTAAAAACAGATTTACCACCATTATCTTTTGCCAAACACATTCACAGCTAAAGTCAAAGTACTAATTTTTACAAATAATCATTATAGGAGACAAATGGCTGCTGATTTTCAACAGGTAACTTTACTGAAGAGAGCAAACAGAACATGATACTTGATAGCAAGTAAATAAATTCAAAAAATTAGTCTTGTTTATCTCCAGTTTCGGAAGCTCTATCAATTTAAACCACTACAGTACAGGAGAAAAAAAAAAAAAAAAAAAAAAAAAATCAAACAAACCATTCATAAGCCAGCTGACCCAGACCATTTTTTCATCCCTAAAAATCTTATAAATATTGAGTGTTAAGTAAAACACGAAGCAAAACACACCAAACTCTACTTCAATTAGGATACATAAGGAAATTATGACAATTAAGAACTGCAGAGATATACTGCTTCCCTCAATTACAAACATGCAAGTTAATTTAGAACTTTGAAAGCCACAAAATTAGATATTCGCAACCAATATGAGGGAATTATAGACTGAAAATGTAATTGCAATTGCAGAAGTGTCAACTTCATAAATTTATATTTCACTTTGATGGACAAAACAATGTGGAAGAAAAAAAATGCATAATGCTGGGTAATTAAGTTTTCATTATCACTCCCCAGACCCAGAGACAATGAAAGCTGCATATGCTTTCAGAGGTGGCACTCATGCTTTCAGTCTTATTCCCAGTCTCATCCATGAAGACAGATCTACTCCATGCCTCAAAAGCAGCCCACTTCCTACAAGCCTTTTCCTGCCATGTCTCCCAGTTTTCTCTAGCTGAAGGTACAGAACTGGCCTGCTCTACAAAAGCTATGTGCGCCTTGCTGTACAGGGGAAAAAGTGCCAGGCCACTCTACTATTTCCAGAACTAAAACAGGTGGACTACAAAAAAAGAAAACAAACACCAACCCCAAAACCCCTTCTGAAACCCCTACCCTGCTCCTGAAAAGCAAGCCACTCTTTCCAAGAGAATGGAGTACTTTCTCTCATACAAGAAGCAGTTACAACCCAACTTCAGGAAAGGCCTACAGCAGAAATTCTATAGGCTGTATTCCGTAAGAAAGAATTTACTGGACAGTACCAGCTATGTTAAAGAAGGAAGGAAAACAGGAAGAGCAGAAAGGGAGATACCTCCCCATAAACATGTAAGGTAGTCATCAAAGGATGAATTTACAGTGCCACAATATTTGCATCAGAAGAGAAACTTACAACCCTGTCCTTCCAAAGAAACAAGCATGAAAAAGCAGAAGGCCTTTAAGCAGTGCCATTGCCAAATCTTGTACTAGGCATGTACTTGTGGGGAAACAGGGTGTGCCAGCTGACTACTTCTGTAAATACTTCTGGAAAGAAAATGATACCTACTAGCCGAGAACCTACACACTACTATTTAAAAGTCAATATAAAGAAGTAAGAAAGACAGAAAGAAAAGCAGCATTTCTACTGGCCACAGGCCTTTCTTCCAAGTATGTTGTTGAATGACGAACATTGACAGAAGGGGAAAAAAGATGACTAAGCAGCACAACCTGGAGGAAGTGTCTCCGTAACAATGCTTGTTCTAGTCCCAAGAATGGAGTTCAGTATGCTCTGTATGGAACATATTTTAACAGTGATAATAGAACAGAAATTTTAGTAATTTTGCTGCATCCCATCTTGTCAATATCAACAGGAAAAAACCAGAATTGATTCCCCCTCTCCCAGTTTGTGGAAGCTTAAGTAAGCCCAAGCTATGACAGAAAAAGAAAAACAAAGCTTCCCAGTGGGAATCAATGCAATACTTCCCCAAAGTTAGAAAAAAATTCCCCAGATTAAAAGTTAAGTACCATAAAAATGCATTAAACAGTGCAACTTTCAACTCACTACTGACTAGCAGATATTTTCCATTCCCTGCCTGCAGCAGGCCCTTATATGCTTTTAACAAAAATAATACTAACCCTGCCCTCATAAAAATGCTATCTCAGCATCAGTTCTCACTTATTTATATAACAAATATTAACAAGCCCACAAATCAAAATAATTTCCAGGAACTGTGAAGAAACTCATCAGAAAATACTGCAGATCAGTTTAATTATAACTGTTTATAAATAGCCTAAGATTAGAAAGAAGTGAAAAAAAAAAACAAAACCCCAAAACAAATCCCCCAAAAAAACCACAGCAGGACACTACTGATAACCTCCTCATAATACTTATGGTATTACTTGTACACAGAGCAAGTAACACACATGCAAGTTTATGTAATAATACGTATATGCAATATATAATATAAAACAGGGCAGTCCTGTAAGAGACAAGTGAATAGGGAAAACAGCTCTCAGGACTGTTTATTTTTTTTCCCATTCCCTGCCCCATTCAGAAACTTTTAAATCTACACAGACAAAAAAAGTATGTACCAAGCAGTAAAAACTGCCCCAGTGTAACTATGCGCACTCAATTATTTTCACAAGCTGCCTGACAAAGTAGCTGCTTGTGAACTACCAGAGATGCTATCTTTGAATATATAGATAAACGTGTGCAAGTTCTGCAGACTTGTTGGATTCAGCTGTGGAAACAATACAGAAAGTACCAAGAGTCATGCAATACTTGTTAAATAACCTTGTTGACAAGAACTGTACTAACAACTCATTCACCACTGTAAGAGGGCTCAAGAGCAAGATACTGCAGCATACTGTGATACTGGAGAGACTGCAGAACTCTGTTCAACACAAAAAAAAAAAAAAAAAAAGGAAATAATTTTAAATAAGCTTCAGTTCTGCTAGAAAGTTTGCATGAAATATTCCTGAAATGCAGAAGAGCAACCTTTCACTCTGCTCACAGAAGACTATCCTATCTCCCTACAAACAAAACCCTACTGCCTGAAACTTCTGAAAGGCCACAGTAATATTACGATAGGACATTAGAGAAAAAAAAACCTACCTCCTTGCCTTCCCTACAGTGCTGTTTGTATACAGTTTACTATTGTTTTTAACACTCAGTCCACATTGCAACAAGGGTGGTTTTATAAGCAAAAGCTCTATCCAGTTGACAGGTAACAAGGTTCAGTTAATCAACTTTTTCACCATCACATCTACCCCTCTACCTGCATGTCACCTGGCACATAAGCACAAAATGTGGTGCTACTCTCTTTTTTAGATTCGCCTGAAAGCAACCAACACAGCTCTCGCGCAGTTTCTACGCGCCACAGGTGCACCTGAACAACAGTAACTACATGGAAGGACTTCATGTACAAGGACTCCAAATACAGGGTTTTCCTTAAAGTTCAGCCAAGCAACATTTAAGAGACAAAAAGAATAAATTTATGGTGGGTGAGGGTGGTACAGAGCACCAGCGAAGTGGAGGCAACTGGACCATTCCCCTGCCAGACTTGTGGTTTTGGATTCCTGAATGACACATGCACAGCCTGAAGATGAAGTGCTGGGATGCTTCTGGGATGCAGAACTCAACAGGATGCTGGTAAGAACCGGCTGAACAAGCCACACAAACATGACTATTGCCTTGCACATACTACAATGTGCATGCTCTTCAAGTTATGAAAAGACAACCCCCTGGCATTGATGAAATCACACCACCGCAACTGACTGGTGGGAGGTGATAGCTTTTATCACGCTCCATGCAAGAATAAGACATGTGAGGAGCTTAAACTTGTAGTGGAGCCAGAATCGTGTCAATTTTTCCTGTTAGAATAGGTATCTTCACAAGGCATCAGAAGAGGAAAACTTTCAAAGAATAGAAAAAGATGACTATAAATAGTTCCTGTTTGCCAACCTGCTCCTGGAAGTCCTAGGACATAACTGTTGGTTCATTTTCTGATAAATATTCTCAGAATTATGAACTGGGATTTTCAAAATCCACACAATTTGAAGGAGGACCACAATCAAACAACTGACACCTTTCATTTCTGTCATCTAACCTCCTAAGCCCAGTATCTCAGAGGGATGCAACAGGTGGCTGAGACTATACTTCATTTCCAGAATAACTCAAACAGGCTACCCAAAACTTTAGTTTCTCAAAGATAAGCACTTGGATATCTTAACTCCTCTCAGCACTAACTTAGCATTCCCTGGAAACTGCCACAGCAACTCTATGAGAGGAGAAGTTACCACCATATGAGAATCATTGAATATTTAGGGTTGGAAAGGACCTTAAGATCATCAAGTTCCAACCCCCCTGCAATGGCCAGGGACACCTCACACTAAACGACGTCACCCAATACTCCGTCCAGCCTGGCCTTGAACACTACCAGGAATGGAGCACTCACAACTTCCTTGGGCTGAAGATAGCACAAGCAAAGGTATGTGACTCAGAGAGTTGTTTCAGAAGCAGTGTCTGGCTTACAGCACAGCCAAGGCTGGGCCATGTTGATGTATAACACAGTGCTAGAGCCAAAAGGGAAGAACTCTGTCAGCTTTGCAGACTCATGCAGTGTAAAAAGCAATGAGAAAACCAATTTCTTTACTACTCTGCCATTCCATAACTTAGAAGGAAAAAAGACACGTCTTCTCTTACACAAACTACTGGGTGAAGCCTGAAAGCCACAATACTCAAAAAGTGAGGAATCAGGTTTGCTTTCACTCTAAACAGTATATGGAGCCCTACTCTTGACAGCAAAGTCTGCTAGAAACTACAAATGCCTCTCATTCTTCCCCCTCTCCGTATTTCCTACCCATTTCAAGGGAAAATTACTAAAAGTTAATACATGTTTTCTCTTTTGAAAAACTTGTTCATTACATTAGGACATGACAAGGCACAAAGTTCAATGTACCTGATCTGTTGGTTTGTTGAGGTTTTTTTTGTTTGAAGTTGTAGATACGGTTAAATCACATACACTTAATGAGATCTAAGCACACACAAATTATTGACCCGAGCTTTGTGACAAGACAGATGTCACTTTCCTTTTGATGGGGCAATGAAAAAGGCTGTTCCAACAGCAAGTCTTCAGATGCTTGCTCAATTGAAATACTATTGCTCACTTTTATAATTACATCACTTCTAGTTCTCCACAGAACTGATACAAAAGTGTTTCCTTAAAGAACACATGCATAAAGACTTCTGTTTTCTGAAATTCTGGTAATGCTTGTAAGATTCCAGAGGGAATGTGAAAGAAGGAAAATATAACTATGCACTCTGTAAGGTGTGGGCTGTGGTTTCCTTTTTCTTTTTTAAGTTTTTTCAGACATTATTTCAGTATTTACCTGAACCATTTTATAAGTTAACAGAGAATCATGTGGATGGTATGCTAAGTATGTCATAATTCAAACGTGGCTCAGCTGAAAGCAGATCTAATGCCATGCAATTATCACCTAGCAATATATTCAGCACTTCAAAAGCATCAATGCAGCACTTTAAAAATTGTAAACGGAATGAATTCAGTTTAAGTAATTGCATTTTAAAGATTAAAATATCATAGCATCACAGAATCATTTAGGTTGCAAAAGACCTTTAAGATCATGGAATCCATCTGAGCCATTTGTTATCCAAATAACTTAAACCACTATTACTGTCACCCCACTTAATATTCAATTGAGCAGATGAGAGGGCTGACTGGTGTAATGGCATCTTCCAGACATTGTTCAACTTTCACTCCAAACAGCTTTTGTTTCTTCACCTACTTATACTGAAAAGCTGATTTCAAAAGTATTTCCAAATCACAGCTGAAAATGTCAATACAAGTAAATGGGTACAGCAATACCATTACTATGTAAAAACAGGTGAAAAAGTGACTTCATGGCAGCTACAATAAAAATAAATCCTTGTTTATTTTGGCCACATGAACAGTACTAATAAACAGGAGATACTGTTACAACAGACTAACTGATCATCGTTGTGACTCTTTTTATTATGTTGGTGTCAAGTAGCCTGCTACAGCAAACTCAACACAGCATTTTACTGGTCACCTTATCGAACAAATCAGAACTGCTTCAGCTGACTTTCTGTCTTCTTTAGATACCTATCTGAAACAGAGAACCTAATTTACAAAAATGAACATTATTACTTCTCACTAGACATACATGCAGATCATTTTAGTGGATTTTCTAAGTATTTATACTTAATAGTTTGAAAATGTTTGTCTGTATATATTCCTGGTTTCCCTACACATATCAGCCTACTTCCAGATCAGAGAAAGAGATGCTACATAACACAGAAAAAATAGTACAAGAAAAGCACATACTACCGAAACACAAGCTTTCCCTTGTGCTTTCCATTTCAAGCCTGACCACATTCACAAAGACATTCTAGAAACCTGAAGGCTGTTTAATCCACTTGCCTCTCAACTCTTTAGCTTTGACTGGACTGCTAAGTAGCACAGGCCACCACCTACTAAAAGGAACCAATTCAACTCTGATTCACAGCAGCATAAACATATACCTAATATATATCTGAAGCTTTCTACGATACAATGGAAGTAGCAGGCAAAAGATAAGGCTTATTTTTCACACCTCAATGTTTCTGTACTCAACCTTGACTATCTCCCCAATTTTAAAAACAAAACAACCATTTTAATGACACAAGCTTCATGATCTGCTTAGGCTGGCCAATGCTACCTGTGCTTTCGACAACAGTCAGCACATCACCACATACAACTCACAAAAAAAGTCTGTAAACTGTAAACATAATTCCAATGTGTTACAATTGTATTTTCATAGTCATAGGTATATATACTTTATGTGCCATACTACAGCCCCGCATGTTAACGTACGGTAAACTTACTTAAATCCCACAATCTTAGTACATTTGCATACGGAAAACATGAGTTTATTTTACCTATTCCGCCTGTCAGAAATATTTTTAAGGGAACGAAAATGACAGTAATAACTTAATCCATTGGTTCAAGGTTTTGCACTTTAAAAGAACCCAAATCCATAAAGTAAAAATCATGGCATGCATGATTTCTCTTTTACATTACTGAGGAGAGTTCAACAACTTGTTAAACCTAAAGAACAATCCACTAATAGAGGGCAGAACTTGTATTCACCATTCAAGTAAAGATTTTTAGAATTGCAGTACTCAAAAGAAAAGGGAGACGGTGGGAAGAGGGAGAAAAAACCAGACAAAATTCATCCCCAAAACTGAGGATTTAAAGTTCATTTGTGAAATGTAAGATGACAAATATGTTTGGTTTATCTATTAATAACTGGAAGTTTTTCCTATCACTAAAGGAGGAATATGTAGTATTGGTTTACTGATGTAAATCTTCTGGTCCAAATTCAAACAGAATTAGCTAAAAATGCTACTTTAAAATAAGTGAGTTTTATAATGAAATACTAATTCATAAATCATGGCATTATTACTACGAGACTGTTTCTTATCTCTTCTTATCAGAATGGTGAACCTCTAAGTCACCATTGCAGACTCATGCAGTATGAAAAAAACACTGCTGAAGGTCCAGTGCTCTTCACTGAGTATGTCACATCACAGTACTAAACCATACAGATTTTAAATCTTCTGCACTCCAAAATAATCCTGCCTTTTCTCCCTAACCTGATATATGCTACAACTTTACAGCTAAATTTACAATTTTACAGCAGTTATAATCTTGAAGTGAGCTTTGTCAATTAGCATATATTTAAAGCATGCAGTAACAATCATAGTCATAAAGTGATAAATCCTTCCAAATTATCTGCAGCAACAGCCTTATCCTGATCCCATCAAAGACAACATAACCTCATCTACTGCAATGGAAATGTTAGATTACTGAAAATACCTTCTTTATAACTTAAAAAATGGGTTAATGAACCAAAATAATTGGTACTTTGTGTGAGAGAGGACTCCTCAAGAGGGTATGGAAGAACACAAAGTACAGCTGAACACATTCGGTACACAAGGCAGACAGTAAGAAACACAGTTTAAATTTATAAGTACTAATCTCAAAAGCAATGCTGAAGAGGAACATGTACAGGACAATTAGGAGGAGCACGTTCCCTCGATGCTACTACTAGTGAACGTAACGCTCCACTGCTGTAAGTTGTGAAAAAAAAGAACCAAAAAACCAAAAAAAAACCTAGGTGCTTCCAAAGCTCTGATTCAAACACTGTGGTTTTTTTATTTGCTTATACAGTTTTTACTGGAATGTTGGTGGATTTTGTTATTGTACTGTTAAAGCTCTTTCAGAAAATCAGAGATCAGAATGAATAATTCTAATCATTCAAAATAAAGAGATTCATCTTCCAATGAATTTGTGTTCAACATAGAAATTTTGCTGACCCTGCATTCTGAGGTTTCCATTTGAATAAGAGAAAAAGCACATGACCCTCGAACATGACAAAAGTAACTTTCTATTTCACTTTAGATATAACCAGTTTGAAAATTACTTTAAAGCAAAAAGTAACTCATGTTATAAATTAATGCTCCCTTTTTAAGGTGTGATGTGTCAATTCTTTTCTTGAAAAAGAATAGATTTCACCATCCATTGCTTCATATAAAACACAAACCTCAACAAAAGAAAGGAGTGCCTTCAGAATGCATAGTGATACTACCAATGCTTTTTTGCGTACAAGATTCCATTTAGTGAAAGAAAGCTAGCATTTCAGTCATTCGTTATATGCCACATGGTTTTCAGCTAGAAGTACAATTACAAGGCTTAAGTCTTAAAATCTGCAAAAATTATTCTGAGTTACAGTGAATGAAACTAACATCACTTGTGCAAATAAAACTTGAGTGTTCATCTCTGTAATTACCTGTGCAACAGCATTCCTGAGCATCAAGTAAATATTATTCTGTTTTAAATGGAAAAGGAAAGAAGATCCGGAAGACTTAAAAAAGGCCCCTCCAAAAATCTATCACAGGTCTTACAATACAAGATGTAATCACTTATATTACTTGTAATTAGGAAGACTATTCAAAGATTACAGATCATAAATGAAAGCATGTGGCTACTCACCTACAGTATACCAACTAGCATCTGTCAACTTGCTGATAACAGCTTCTTGAAAGGATCCATCAGGCATTTTGGTTTCAACCATTGCACCAACCTGCAAAAAGGAGTATCTCAAGGTTACATGTAATCCCAATCTCATAATGGAGGAAACCCATGAAGGCATTAATTCTTCCAGCAAGCCAGCCTTCTTTTTTTTTTTTTGAAGACTCATTTTAGCTAAATGTTGCTTTGTAAAATTTAGTTACTTAGCTGCTAAGAACAAAGGTCTTTAAGTATGCAGGCTGAACTGTAATTAGACAGTAAAGCAGTAAGCAACTCATATCATCTAAGCATGACTTACATCATCTCAAGAAATAACATGAAAACTAATTAGAAAAAACATTCAAATATTCAAAGTAATTATTACTTTATTACTGACATGCATGCAATTCCTCCTATGTCCCACAATTTAACCAATGCTGTATGTATTACTATGTCAGAACTTCAGTAGCAGCCTACAACATGCATTAGTGTTCTTGAAGTAGCTACACAGAAAAGACAAACACAGAAAAGGTGATTTCCTCAAAAGAGCTCTATTCACATTTGGCGTTTTATAACTCAGCTATGTATTTCAGTAGACAACTATTACATATCACACAAATACAAACCAACACACATTTTTATATAAAATACATCAACTATTTAAAAATGCAGTTGAAGCAAACTAACTTGAATTTACTATTGTCTAGCAGGCTTGAACTTCGCTTCATAATCAAGTTCTCGATTACTTATAAGAAGTTTCAAAGTTTCATTACGGATGAGAAGTTTTATAACTTGTAAGAAGCTACAAAAATCGTGTATGCAAAACTGTTTGTGCATGAAGTATACTACATGGAGAAGCATAAACAGCCTCTAAAAGCTGCAAGAGTTAAGACTACTCAGAATTCAATCGAATTAAAGCGATGAGCCTCCTGTTGATTCAAATTTTGCAGAACAGCACTAAAATTAATAATTTTACAAATCAATTATGTGAACACGGGAAAAAAAAGAAGCATGCAATATACATACTCTTAGAGGTCCTTTCACTTGGTCATCTTGCACTAACTGAGTTGAGTTATCCCCTTTCAGAACCACCTGAAAAATATTCGTGAACTTTTTTATATGCATCCTATTTTTGATAGCATACAAAAATATATGAAACTGCATTAATAATAACAATTTGGAAAATAAAATCTTTGTTAATCAAATGGACCAAAGCATTATTAAACACAAAACACTTGTTTTACTGATAGGGAGCCCCAAGTATCACTCTTAATATCTGATCTCAAACATCATACTTAGAAAGGGCAAATCAAGCACTATCTATTCCAAGGCAAAGCAAACACATTTTAATGTGAGTGTGGACATTGATTCAATCCAGGTCACACTTGGAACTGAGCTTCCGGATCAAGAGATTAAGCAGACTTTTTTTTCTCTCTCTGCTTCAACTGTAGCACTTTATTGACAACACACTGAGTACTAAACTACAACCAAAATAAAAAGGTTTTTTTATTAAATATGTATCAAAAAAATCACGTTAACTGACCACCATTTATGCTACCTTGAGTCGGAGAAAGTTTTTATAGCAAAGATGTGAATCATTATAAGCATAATGAAAGTAAGGATCAGTTACAGCATCAGTAAACGACACTTAAAATCCTACATTTGAGAAGTTAACACTGTAGAGCGAATGTAAGCCTAAGCAATTTGAATCCGAGTCTGCAGACTCAATTTAGAAACATAAAAGATGGATATTTAGATGTCAACACTGTTAACAGGTTTTGTTATCACAAAAACACCTATGGTGTTTAAATAAAAAATTAATCCAAAATTCCTGTTTCTTTTCAGGAATCAAAAGATCCAGGAGCTTCCTTTCCACTTCTGAAGATGTCCAGTTTTCTGGCTCCCTCAATTATCCCCCAACATTAGTCCATACTGTAGCTGTATTTAAAAATGTTAATATACATTCAAGTTAATAACGCACTTCATGCAAATTTTATTTAACATTTTCTGTCACACTGAGATGGATACAGGTTGTCCTGCTGCTCAGGAAGACACTACTAGAGTTTCTGGACTCTGCACTTTTGGCAAGTGTGCCTAGGTGTGCCTACATGCTCTTAATTACAATATCAGGCTTACCTTGCTAAAACTTCAATTGTTATAATATAATTGAGATACAGTGACAGGAATTTCCACCAAGTCACAGCAGCCTCATGTACTTCCAAATCTTATCATGGAGTCATAAAGCATATGATTCTAATAAGAAAAAGAAACTCACACCTCTTACAGTTTAAATACGCTATCAGACCAAAGATATAGATACAAAATCAAGGATGTCAGACTAGGAAGGGCAGCACCCTGCTTCCTACAGAGCTTCTTATTAACACAGGTTTCTATGAACATCACAGATTTCTACAAGTGCTCATTAAGAACAGGGCAAAAGACTCCAGTATTTGAATTGTTTGAGGGTTGCTGGGGTTTTTTAACTATTTATGTAAAGCATTCTAATAAAGTGATATGAGCTACAGGTGTAATTAAAGAGGCTGATAGCTTGTTCTACTTGATCTAAGTATTAAAGCACGTGAAAGATGTGTAGTTATTAAAAGAAGATTTCATCTATGTAAAGGGGTTTTGAGTCACTAATGACTTATTTACCTATTTTGGACAGTAGGTGAGAGTAGGAAGTGGAAAGATTCTGACAAAACAAAGTAGTACAACAGTTTCTATATCTACTTTGAATGTTTAACTTTCATTTAACTGTATTTTATTCTTGTTTGCCCACAGTAGTGCTTACAACAGTACCGCAACACTAAAATAATGACTTTCATTTTTTTGTTGTTTTGGTGTGACACCTGTAAATGAGAATGAATATTATGTGCCAGTACTATGCATACATAGAAACTCAGCTACAGCCAGAGCATGCTGGTTTAGAAGCAGCAGCAAGATATTCAAAACTTAAGAGATGTTATCCTGAACATTTCTAAAACCTGGTTTAAGAAACTAATTGTTACCATTTTGGTTTTTTTTTTTTTCTGTTATGTTGATTTGTTATTTATTATGTTGTTGCCTTTTAAGTTCTAAGCTACCAAACTGAGAACATCAATAGGAATGAAATGGAATTTCTGCTTCAGAAGAGGTTGCTCTTACTACTCATGTAAAGCCATAATTCTCTATTTGTAAAATCAAAACTGATTGCTGTGAAACTGATGCATTGACAAACAGAAGACAACTGTGATCAGGAAAGAAGTAGCAAGGATAGGTAATGTGAAAGCTCATTCTTGTTGCAGCCTACTCCTACAAAAATAAGAAACACCCCTACTCCCCAAAACAAACAAAACCAAACAAAAAACCACACATACACACAAAAAAAAACCCACCAACAAAAAAACCCATCCCAGACCCAGCACCAAAATATGAAAAACATGCTAGTGTTTTTTAGAATTCCCATAGCGAGGTGATGAACATTTCCAAATCTTCAGTACTAGGATCATCTTCTCTGACAGTCTTTTTAACGCAAAGCTTTAATAAAATCAGCAACAACCACCGTCTAGTACCTTGACTTTCACAAGCCTTTTCACCGTCTTAATCTTTGCCTCGCAGAAGGCACCACGGTACTTGGCACTGACATCAGTTCCCACTGTCAAGTAGGCAGGCTCGTCTGCTGCCTATTAAGAAGAAAATAAGAACAAGTTCAGTTCTTTCTTTTCTTTTCAGCAGCATCATTATATATTTAATTTTACACCTAAGCTTTCAGATCTATTGACTTTTACATGAGTAACAATGTCTGTACTTGGAATTGCAATCACACTGTTCTTTAAAAGGAAAAAAAAAAAGAAAATGAAACCAACAAACAAGTTACAGGAAGTTTTGTTTTACCAGTGATGATGACACTTCCCACAATTTTGTCAGCCTAATTACTCTCCCAGAAATATCTCTGAGGGTATTAAACTGATATTTCAGACATGTCCGTTATAAAAAGGGTAATAATGTACAGGAACAACTATTAAGTCAAGTTATTCCTACATAGCATATAAAAGGAGAGCATTTCAGCTGCAAAAGGTGATATAAAAAAAAAATATAAGACATAGTTGTACTTTTCTCAGCTAACAGCAATGCAGTGACACAGATTATTTAAAACATTTGAGGTTGCTATCATCACAATACTTACAATTAAGTTTATAACATTGTACATACAGGAATTTTTTTCCCCAACAACTAAAAGGAGATTCCAGAGAAATTTGTTGTAATCTTTCAAACAGCTGTTAACTAGTATTTTTGTTTCCTGAAATGCCTTATAAAAGCTTAACTGCTTATGCATTTTAAGAGAGAGAAGTATTTCTCATCGTATTTTCCTTAGTCTGGACTTTTATTACTCAACATTTCACTTTATTGTGCTTGTAGCAATTGATAAACAAGGACAAAATTACCACGTTGAAAATGTCTATCAAGGCATCAAGGAAATCACAGCATATAAAATAACTGCTTTTCTGTTCTTACTTAGTGTTTCAACTACTTTTTTTGAATTACTTTTATTTCTTCGACTCTGAAGGCAAAAGAAGTTTTCTCTTTTCTAAGCTGCACTGCAATTGTTAAGCCTCTACTGAAAAAGAAACGGGAACAGCTAAGGCGGGACAAAAGCTGCGGTATTGCAAACTCACAAACAGCGGCTGCTGATACAGGAAGCATTTAGACAGCAGCCCAAAGGACAACAACTCAAAGACGTTGTGAATTTTCAGACTACTACTGCAGGATGGTAAGAGCTTCGGTCACCCACACCGCAGCTAGAGCGCAGAAACAGGATATACAGCATGCACCGAAACCCCAGACAGCGTTATCCTACTGTTGCTCATCGAAACCGGCGATTAAAAATGAAATGGCCAGAGCAGCTTGCAAAGAGAGAAAGGGAGCCGTTGCCTACTCCGGAGTTAGCCTACCTTCATCTTTAAAGGTTATGTGAGGGATTCCAGCTCAAAGACTTCTCCTCCCCGCGAGCACACGGGAAAACACTGCAAAACAAGAGGGGGGGGAGGGAGCGTCTGAGGGCTCACCCGCGCGAGCGTGGGTCTCCCTCTCTGTGAGGACAGGCCGGGCTGTGAGGGGAGACCGGCGTCGGCGGGCGGGAACCGCCGTCCGTCCGTCCTAGCCCCTCCGGGCCGCGGAGGGAGCGGGGCCGCAGCCGTCGCCCGCCGCTTCCCGCCCGGCGGCCCCTCGGTGTGTCACGTCGCCATTGCTCCCTCTCCGCGCCTCAGGGCGGAGGGACCGGGGAGCGCGTTCGGCCCGGGAGAGGAAACCGCCACCCCGCACAGGCAGCTTGTCGCCGTGGGGGCCCGCCGCCGTCTTCCCCGCCCCTCGCAACTTTCTGCGGCCCGCGGAGGGACGCGCCGCCGAGCCCCTCCTCCCTGCCCCCTCCCCGCCGGCTGGCCGCACTTCTGACTCCCGCCCCCCGCACACCCGCCGTGGCCCGCCGCGCTGCCGGCCACCGGGACTCCGCGGCCCCCGGCCCGGGGCGGGAGAGAGGGGAGGGGGAGAAGGTGCGCGGCGGGGGCGGGCCGGCGCCGTGCGGCTGAGTGGCTGCGGATGGAGGGCGGGCGGGCGGTCCCCGCCGCCAAGCGCCGGGGCAGCTCCAAGAACGGTGGGGGGGAGGCGACCGGGGAGCTCGGAGCGGGCACGGAGAGAGTTCGGTGGGGAAGGCAGTCCCCGTCAGGAAGGGAGCGACGGGCGTCCGCGCTCCCTCACACAGTGCAAAGGCGCGCTGGTGGTGGTGGTGGTGGGGGAAGGATAAGGGGGAGAGCTCCCAGGGCCGCTCCGCGCCCCCTCCCCCGGGACAGCGACAGAGTTGCGGCTGCCGAGGTGCCCGCCGCCCTCGCTGCCTCCTACCTGGAAACTCGGAGCGAAGTGGACAGCCCCGCACTGCCCGGCCTGGTCCCGGCGCCGCGGCCCCCTCAGAGACGACGACAGCCCCGCGAGCAGCGGCGGCGGCTTAGCGCGGCCCCGCTCCACCCCCCAGCCCGGGCTCGCACCGAATCACCAGCGACCAGCCCAATAACAAGCTGTTGAGCAGAATCGGTCCTGCCCGAGCTCCCATTGGTCCCCTCGTGACGCCCTGGGGGCTCTGCCCCGCCTGGATTGGGCATCACGGACAGCACCCCCATTGGTCACAGGGCCGCTGGCAGAGGGCATTGGCCAGCCGTCGAAGCAGGTAGGGCCACAGAGACTTGTGATTGGAGATCCTTAGGAACGATAGCTGATTGGCGGAAGTTGAAGTGAAGTCAGCGTCCCTCCACAGTTGATTGGTAGGCGCTGGATCCGGATGTAGCTCTGTGCGCGGTGATTGGCAGCGGCCGGGGGACGGGAGGAACAAGGGCGAGATGTGATTGGCACTGGCCTCCTCTTACAGACGCGGTGGGGCGGGGACAAGACAGGGGGGATGGACGCGGCGTTCTGCGGCGGCGGCCCGCGGCGGGCGGAGCGCATGCGCCGCGGTCAGTCTCCCGGCGCCATTTTGTGCGGGGCTCTTTCCCATTTTAGGCCGCGGGGAGCAGAGCAGAGGAGTGGCGCGCGTTGCTCCCGCGGGGTGGGCGGTGGGGAAGCTGCGGATAGAGGCGACGGGCCCAGCGGGGATCCCGCGCTCCGGAGAGGCTGCGACTTGTTCCTTCCCAGCTGCTCGCTCCCGGGTTGGATTGCCGCGGCCGCGTCGCTTTCCACCCCCTTGTCCCGCTCGGCGGTGATGGCGCAGGAGCGGACCCGGAAGTGAAGCGGTGGCGGCGCCTCTGGCGGCGGAAGTGCCGGCCGGGAGGGTGTGGAGGAGCCGAGCTGCCTGGTGAGGCGCGGAACCGCCAGCTGCCGTCCGTTCGCCCTTCTCCTCGCTGGAGCCGAGCGGTGGTGCCGGTGGGGGCCCGTCCGCCGTGGTCGCTGCCGAACGCCCCAGCAGAAGCAGCGCCGGGGCTGCAGGTAGGGGCTGCAGGCGCTGCCTGTGCCGCTTTCCCTGGCGCCGGTCCCTCAGCCGGTGCGGCGGGGACACGGGTGGCTGCGCTTCCCTCGCAGCAAGGCGTCGCTCCGTCGCTGTTAACCGCCTCTTGCTGCCTGTAATGCGTTTGCGGTGAATCCCGAGGAGGGGGGTCAGCTGTCTGTTGTTGCCTGGTTGCTTCTGCACATGGTGCTGGTGGTTGTAGTGACCGCCTGGCAGCACGCCAGAAGTCATCTCGTCGCAGGAAGATGGGGTAAGGGCAGGGAAAGACCTGTGCTGGAGGGACTAACTGCATTCCGGGGTGCTTGGAGGGGACTGTAGGCTTGTACAGTCCTTCCACACCGGTGAGGATGCTCTTTGAAGGCACAGTCCTACAAGGCAGGATACTGCAAGGCACCTGTGAAATATCCCATAAGAGGATTTGGACTTGGAGGCAAGCTGTGATACTACTAAATACGAGCTACTAGCTGAAGCCTATAATTAAATATATTTTTAACGTTAGTGCCACATTTTTACTTACATAAAACTTGCTTCGTGGTTGACAGTGGTGCAGATCCATTCTTTTTCCACAAAGTAATGAGTATCTGTTTGACAATGCTCACTCTTAGCTACAAGACATACCTTAGGTTTATTTAAATCAACTTGTCAGTCTAGTTCAGAGATCCTTTGTGGTAATTTGACAGCCATGGATTGTTAGTTAGGTGTAGTTTCCAGGTAAATTCTGGCTTGAGGTGTGTTTTTGTTTTGTATTTTGTAAATCTGAAGCTTTAGAAAGCAGCAAACAAAAGCACACCTCTTGAAGGAGTTCAATCAGCAGTGGTGTATGGTATCAGTAAGCTCTAAAGGTTTAGTAAGGCATAATGTACTCAAAGCATGTTTAGAGTTGACTGCAGAAGATACCTAATATGGGGGAAGGATAGCTCCAGACTCCCGGTGTTTGGATCTGGGTTATAAAGATGCTTAATGTCGTATATGAAGTGTGTAAAGGTTTGAGGCATTTAGTGCTGAGGAAGCTTTGTGCTATAGTTACACTTTATGCAGTAGATAAACTGATGAGCAAATTAATATTTAGAACATAGAAAATCTACCAAAATGTTAACAAAGCTTCAAGAATTCACTTTGATTGTGAACTTTTAATCTCCCTGTGGAATGTATTGGCCAAACCATGACTTTGAGCTTTAAGGCACAATTTGTATCTCTGTACTAAGTATAGTACCGTTCAATAAATAAGTTTGTGACAAAACTCATCAGTCTTGTTTCTGATTTCTAGCAGAACAGTCCTGTCCACCTGGATGTATCTGTTGCAGCTGGTATGCTTAGGAGGTTTGTGGCACATCATTCATTTAGTAACTGTGAGCAAAAGGCCTCTTTCTATATAGCCAGTCAGCAGATGTGACTTGTTCTTTTATGGTATTTAAAGTACCTAAGAATGTCTAGCTAGGCAGCTCAACAAAGAGCATAAACATTCTCACACAACTTGGGGATGATGTCTGATATAATGGAATGAAAACACTGTGCTTTTGGCAAGCAGGGAAAGGGTCTAATTTTGTTTTAAAGTAAGTTCTCATCAGAATATGAACTTCAGGAATAACTTATGCCATGATATTGAGATTTTGCATCCTGAATATATGTCAGCATTATCTAGCCCCGACACTGCCTTGGCTATACTAGATCCCTGCAGCTATGCCCCATCCCTCAGTGTGATCCCTTGTAGGGAAAACAGTTGGAATGAGTGGAAGAAATGAGCAGCAGACTTTTCCTGTTGTGAGCCACTCTGTTAACTTCATAAAGTTAATACTTCATAAAGTTAACACTTCGTAAGCTCTAGAATGATAGAATCATAGTCCTTTTTCTATCTGATGTCTCTAAACAGGCATGCTATATGAGGTAGAAGAATGTTTAACATCAGTGTTCAAAGCAGCAGCACTTGTATTATGTTTAAGTACCATTATGTGTTAAGTACCAACTGTCTTGTAGATGCAGTGCACAAGATTTGCCTGGGGATATGCATCTTGGTTTTAGCTTGTGCAAATTAGCACA
The DNA here is from genome assembly GCA_009867235.2 of Psittacus erithacus. Lineage (NCBI taxonomy): Eukaryota > Metazoa > Chordata > Aves > Psittaciformes > Psittacidae > Psittacus > Psittacus erithacus. Next base: position 9,969 of record WYDI02020197.1, on the reverse strand, counting down.
CTGTTTCTTAATTTAAAAACAGTTAACACAAAAGCATCAAGGCACTCTAAGCATGGCACTGGTCTTTGTCTCATGTAACTTGAGAGCTTAGGTGATGGCTGTAAGGAAATCAGGAAGAAAAAATAAACTTTATGATGTCTTTGGTGTATTAGTTGCAGAATACACAGAATTTTTGCCCAAAGTCTTCCATATATGTGGCACTTGGTAGGAAAAGGAAAGTATAGGAAAGTCTCTATCTTAACAGTATTCTTCATAAGAATAGCAGCCAAATAAAACTGTTCAGTGTGTCATGCGGCTTCCTTGAGAAAAGAGACAAAATAATGAGAAGAGAGATTGCTAGGCTAAGAATGATATTTTAATTCTGTTCAGTAGTCACATGTTGCTCTTGAAATACTGCATTTACACCTACAATCACAGCCAAAATATTGTAGAAATATTAAAAATACTGATTCTTGTTCTAACACTTTGTATGTAAGAAAATACTATGCCTCCGACAGACTTTGCAAATGTTTAGGAGACTTTTTGCTGCTTTTATTTTCATCTCAAATGTTTGGGTTTTTTTTTTTGGGGGGGGGGGTTTGTTGGTTTGTTGTTCGGGTTTTTTTGGTGGTGGGGGGGGTTTTTTGTTGCATTTTTTTTTTTTTCTTTTAAATGTTCTTCCTCTTGGTATTTCTTTTCTGTAAGTAAACAGGCAACATTTTTCCAGTGGTGGTTGAGCAAACATCTGCCTTGTGCAGAACCTCCGTCCCTGTGGAACTGCTACATTTCTGTACAAATCAAGGTCAGATGTATGCTTCCCACAAAGCTTTATTATCAAAGTGATTGCAACCTGCTCAGATAAGAGTATAGTAAGAAGTTGTGAAATACTTGGTGTGCATGTATAAAGCAAAAAAAAGTCCCTGTAGAAGTGAAGTTAACACAAGTTTGGTCAGTAATAGCTGGATTGTAAAAAGGAGAGGTCAGACCTTTCATAGCCCTGGAGAAAATTGTGGTTTACTGTTAACTATCATCAGTAAGTTCCTTTATTATGTTGTGTGAGAGAGAACAAAGGAAAAAAGGAAACAAAAAGTACCTGCTAATGCTAAATGCTTACATACCATTTTCCTAGCTCTGGCACATTCCTGTCCCCATATTCAGAAAAATGGATATTTAGTTATTCAGACATAACTGCGCATGCTGTTGTTCATATCTGAGATGAAGACACAAAGTTTAGCAGTCCTTAGGAAGCCTGAATTAGTATATTATGTTCAGTGAAGTTCAGTACTAGTTTCTTAAATCTGGTATGGGCATGTTTTGCAGCAGTATCTCTTCTGGGTACAAATAACCATGAAAATATTTGACAGGGTTTGCTGCCATAAATATTTGGGGGGGGGGGGGGGGGAATCTAAAATTTGTTTTCCTTTCCACCCCTGCGGCTAAAAATAATTTCTCTTTTGTATTTTCTTTTTCCAGAAACACTAGTAA